>WBNH01003499.1:23899-57978 GCA_013401255.1 Urocolius indicus | reverse complement strand
TAGAAACATGCCCAGGTGGGTCTCGAATNGTCTTGAAAAGAAAATATGAAAACTAATGGTTTTATTTTCATTTTTAACTGTATTACCTTTTTGATCATATGTAGTATTTGTTAAAGTTTGCCATGTAGAATATCATAATGGATCCACAGATTGATCTTGGTTTTCATCTAAGATTGCTTTCTTTGAACATTCCTTGCTATGTTTATGTCCTTGAGAATGGTGAAATTCAGTTGAGCTCAGTTTAGAAGAGTTCCAGGATCTTTTGGAGTGTTCACATCCTGTTTTCACTGCTATAAAAATATTGGGGTTTTTTTTCAGTTCTGTGAACTCACATTTCAAGCTTTTTACATAAACATGATTTTGTGGGTTTTTTTCCCCCTTAGATAGTCTTCTGCCAGTATTTTTTAACAAATTGCTTAAAGCATTAGTTAAAATTTTAAAATAATATTTTGTTTTTTAATTTAAGTAAGATACCAGGGGATGTTCTGGTGAAAAATGAAGGAGATATTTGTAACAAAATCTTTTGTCAGATGTGTCTTGCAAACTCTTGAAGGTTGGAGAAATGAATCCAGAAGATGGTAAACAAAAAGCAGGCTGATGCTTGTAAACATAAATGTTCCGAATAGAAGACGTCTGAGATGGTAAAAGAAAATCCCAAATGAAATGACTGGAGCCTAAACCTGATATTTCTTACTGCAGTAATACATCAGTGGTTTCTGTCTGGTGTCTGCTGGGTTCACTCTGACATTTTGCTGACACAGTCTCAGTCTTGAGAAAAGGCTCCTTAAGTCTGTTTGTTGTTCTCGACTTACCTCTCTTCAGGGTAAATCCTTCTGAAGAGGAGAAAAGGAAAGGGGAAAGGAAGAGGAAAAGGGAGATTAACAGGAAAAGGAGAGGAGAGCAGAGGACAAGAAAGAAGAGGGAAGCCATTTTTTATTGTGCCTAGAAACTCTTTCCCACTAGGGCCGTTAGCAGAGATAACTTGTTTGCTGGCTTGGCACTCCTTGCTGCTGTATCCTCATACCCTCTGCTTTCTCTTGTCACAAATCCCTGGGCATCAGCAGGGAAGGTAGAAAGATGTTTCTCATGGTAAGGAACATGGATGAGTATCTCAACAGCTTGATTTTGTGTAGACAGAGACTGAGACTATTGACATTATTACCAAGACAGAGTAAAACAATTATTCAACAATGCAAATGTTTTTTCTACCATATTCAAAAAGTATTTTTTACTTTTTAGGAAGGCCTTTGTGCATTAAATGTTCTGTGTATTTCTGTCTGTCCCTAATTCGTCCAGTATCTGAATAGTTTGTGGTGCATAAAATTTGTATTGTCTCCCATAAGAGACATTACATTCATATTATGTTATGTGCAGCTCCCTAAATCACAATGAATAGTAAATTGACTGCAAACCACAAATGCCATTGCTAAGCAGAGCTGTCTATTTATCTTTTGGGGGGATTAATTGATTTCAGATTTCATAGTAAATTTTGAGTACTGAAAAAGGAAATAATGCCTGGGCAGGGAAGAAAACTGTGCACTTATATAAGCAACTTGAAATTTTTTTCTTTTTTACCTTCAGAGTACTATAGTGCTATGGATAAAGCTGTGTCAGAAGAACAAAGATTGCATTTATTTGGTATTCATAACAGAAACAGGAAACACAAGTCATAACTGCTTTTGTACACCACAGAAGACATTTAATTCATACAAAATCAATCTAAAAAGACACTTCTGAGAATTGAGCTTCTAATTAAAAGTAACGACATACAAGAGTTTTAACTAGAACATGAATTTAGGTTCACATATGTCTTCAGTTTAAAAAGAAACAAACTTTGCAACAGGAAAGATTCTGAAAGCATTACATGAAGGACAGGATTGTCTATAGTATTGGTATGGAATACAGAGTCCATGTGCCTGTTTCAAGTCCTATATATCTTAGGAAACTGGCCTTACTGATGGGAGGTGTTACAGCAAAATTTAGGGATCGTGAAAATAAACTATTAAATTCAGGTTTGTATGTTCATTCCTTTGCTTAACAAACAACTCTCCACATGACCAAGTGGGAAACAGCTGGGCTCTTCATTAAAGCAATTTAAGCTTTCACAATGTTATCTGTACCTTCACTACAAGTTAAATACTGGCCCAAATATTTACTAATATCTCAGGTTTTAATTATATTTTAGGACTGAAAATTGCAAGCCTTGAGACAAAGCCTAAAATATATTTAAATATTTTAAAATGTGGGGCACACACATAACATGACTATAACTGTTTTTTTCATTTAACAGTCTTGATTTTCTAGAACTGAAAATTCCAGTTTACGATTATTTCTGGTTTGCTTTGCAATGTTTACTTCTGATGAATCTTTGGTAGTTTTAAAAGTGTGTGGTTCTCATTATCAGCACTGGTCAACTCACTCCTTAATATAGGAAATACCTCTCTACTTGCAATTTTTACTTTTATGACTTTTTTTTTTGAGATTTTTATAATTCTTTTCTTTTCTTTGGTGTGATTTCATCATACCCTTGTTGAAGTGATGGTTATTCTTTGGTGCTGAACCTAAATTAAGTTTAAGGTAACTTTATTGTTCTTTGACAAATCATTGTAGTTAAATGAACACACATTCCTGGACCACGGTAGCCAAAACTTGGGACTAATTATATCCAAAAATAATTGTAGTTAAGTTTAGAATCATTAGTGTTTTGCCCAAGGAAGGAACTAATTGAATTATGTACTTCCATGCCACTGTTTTTGAGAAGATGAGATGGGAATTTTGCAAACTTTAATAACTGAAACATGTTGAAGGGAAAAACTCCTCCTGAAGCAAGACCTATTCCAATAACCTTCTGGAAGATGGTACACAGTCTGCTTTTTTACTTCACTTTCTGTTTCTGTTTAATGGCAAACTAGAGCTGCCAAAATGAGATATGACTCTGGGAAATTGGAGGAGGATATTCTCCAAAATGTTCTCTGAGGTGCAGGTTTCTTTGTCATTTTAGTGTAGCATTCATATTTGAAGTAAATGTGTTTAAAATTTCCATGTCCTCTGTGAATACAGAATCATTATGGAAACCTTCCTTCTACAGATGAATGAGACAATCTTATTGACTCTACAGAAAGGCATATTGATTAAGAAGTGTTTTTTTATGTAATATTAAATACAGGCTAAAACCAGCTTTGAAATGTATTGCAAATAATGGTAGAGCTTTAAATTCATCAGACAACAGTACTTTCAAATAAAACAAGTGATTGAGAATGCTGGTATAACTCACTGTCTTATTTTTCTCAGGAAAAAGAAAGAGACAGGAGGTACTTCCTCATACTATTGTTCTTTTTATGAGAAATATCTTTGACACCATCAGAACGTTTATCTCAAAATGGAAATTCCATTCCTGAAGAAAAAACAAAACAAGATGGCTTTATTTCTGCTTGTGCAGTCCTTGTTCTCCTTAAAACCTTCAATAACAGAGGCATCTTCAGTAATCAGAATGATTTGTTGTAGGAGAGCTGGAAATAATTTCCTCACCTCCCACTATCACCTTCATGGAAATGCTGCAAGTACAGTGGAACCTCATCACACTGCCATCTGAAAATATCCTTGAGCAAGCCAGAAATTTCATCTGTTCATGACACTGAAAGAATTTGTGTGTGTTGGAAGCAGAAGTAGTTTTTTGTTGTTTCTTTTTTTCTTTCCCCAAAATACTAATTCTCAATGACAAAAATCAATACTGTAGCTGAAGAATACAGGATTACATATTGCAGTAATGTGTTCAGTGCAGCAAGGTAATAAATCACTAACCTGTCAGAACTGTAAGTGTTCAGATTGGCATTACTAACAGATCTATGCACTGCAGAGTGGGCATGAAAGGGTGTTACCGGATGTGTAAACCCATAGTACATATATCTGATAGCTTTTAGCTGGATGAACAATAGTGCTCCTGAGTTCTCATGATAGGATTTTCAAAAAATACTGAAAACAGGATGTGAACACTCCAAAAGATCCTGGAACTCTTCTAAACTGAGCTCAACTGAATTTCACCATTCTCAAGGACATAAACATAGCAAGGAATGTTCAAAGAAAGCAATCTTAGATGAAAACCAAGATCAATCTGTGGATCCATTATGATATTCTACATGGCAAACTTTAACAAATACTACATATGATCAAAAAGGTAATACAGTTAAAAATGAAAATAAAACCATTAGTTTTCATATTTTCTTTTCAAGACTCTTGGAATGACACCAAACTACACGAAAACGGGAGGACTGGCTGATTCCCCAGAAGGCTGTGCTGCCATGCAGTGGGATCTCAACCATCTTGAGAGATAGGCACAGAGGAACCTCATGAGGTTCAACAAGGACAAGTGCAGAGTCCTGCATCATGGGAAGGAACAACTCCATGCACCAGTACAGGCTAGGGGTCGAACTGCTGAAGAGCAGCTCTGCAGAGAGAGACCTGGGAGTCCTGGTTGACAATAAACTAATCATGAGCCAGCAATATGCCCTCGTGGCCAAGAAGGCCAATGGCATCCTGGGATGCATCAAGGAGAGTGTAGCCAACAGGTAGAAGGAGATTCTTCTGACCCTCTGCTCTGCCCTGGTGAGGCCTCATCTGGAGTCCTGTGTCTAGTTCTGGGCTCCTCAGCTCAAGAGGGACAGGGAACTACTGGAGAGAGTCCAGCACAGGGCCACCAAGATGATCAAAGGACTGGAACACCTTTCATACGAGGAAAGGCTGTTGGAACTGGGGCTGTTTAGTCTGGAGAAGAGGAGACTGAGGGGAGATCATATCAACATTTACAAATATCTAAATGGTAGATGTCAGGAGGTTGGGACATCCATTTTTTCTATGGTATCTAGCAACAGGACAAAAGATAATGAAGCTAGAACATAAAAGATTCCAATTAAACATAAGGAAAAACTATTTTACTGTTCAGGTGAGGGAGCCCTGGCACAGGCTACCCAGAAGGGTTGTGGAGTCTCTTCCCTTGGAGGTCTTCAAGACCCACCTGGACACTTTCCTATGTGATCTGATCTAGGTGGACTAGCTTGTGCAGGGAAATTGGAATAGATGATCTCTAAAAGTCCCTTCCAACCCTACCATTCTATGATTCCATGATTCTATGATTGACAGGTCTACATTTATGAAAAAACTCGATCTCTGTAGCTGGGATTTCACAGCATCTGTGTGCTGAGCCTTATTAAATGGATTTGAATGTATTTGTCAAGTCCATATATTGTGGAGAGTCTGAATCCCTGGAGCCCAGCTGACAGCCAACAATGAAATCCTATCTATTTCTTTGAAAATTTCAATAGAAGCTAAGGCCACAGCAACTGAATTTCCAAACTTGATGAGATGATATGCACTCCTATTCAAGAGCAACTGAGGTTTTGGAGCAGTTCTTGACTTAAAGAAAACTGCTTTGATTGCAGCTATTGTAAAAGGCAACAGCAGAGAACGATCACTCCTACTTTCTTCAGCTAATGTACCTTTTTCAGTGATTTTAATTAGTGTAATTTCTGTAACAATACCAAGTGGACTCACTAAAAATTAGCTTTGAGCTACCTAATATCTCTTTTCTTTACATATTTTGGGGTTTTTGTGATTTTTACTTGTTAGCTTGTCTTTTGATGTTAGTTAATATTTGTGCTGTCATGGAATGTAAACAGAACACCCATAGAGTGAGTAAAGGTATGTAAAACATTCATTCAGTTGTCCAAAATACTTGATTATGCTTTCTAATTACTTATTGTCATGCAATTTTGAAAGTAATCTACGTTGCTTTTTCATTCATTCAGAAAAATTACTCAAATCATCCAACAGATGGCATAAAAGCAAAATTAAGGCTCCAGAATAGGAAGTGCAGTATCATGACACACTTTCAGAGCCAAGGGGTGATTAATGTTCTCATTTTGTCTGAACTTGCAAGCCCAAAGAAGTCCACAGAACTATTATACACCACTCACTAACATGCTATAAACGAAAAAAAGTTTCCTTCATTATAAATCCTTTTAACAATTATTATTGGAATAAATATCACCCAATAAGATGGTATAATTATTTTCTCTTGAAACCAAATAAAATATCCTGGATTTGGCACTTTGGCAGACTTTATGGACTGAAGAATTTCTCTCATATGCACTTGAAAATCATCAATATTATCCTCTTTTTCACTTCTATACACAACACAATTTTAATGAAGCTTGGTATAGTGGGTCTGGGATNTACTGAAGCCCTGCTTCTCGGGAGGTGGCCGGACATCGCTGCTGATGAGAAGTAGAGAGTAACAGCTTTATCTGTTTTGCTTTGCTTCTTGCGCGCGCGGCTTTGCTATTTCTATATTAAACTGCTTTTATCTTAATCCACGAGACATTCATCTTACTTTCTCCCCTTCTCTGGCTTGCTGAGGAGGTGGGTGATCAAGTGGCATGGTGGGCGTCTGGCATCTAGCCAGGGTCAAACTACCACACTTGGAAACAATAAGGAAACTTTCTCTAGTTAATTTAAGATCTGAATATTTCTCTAGCTTAAAACCAAAGACTGTGCAGTCACCTAGATTAAAATTGTCTGCACTGAATTTCAATATTACTGATTTCAAATTCTGTTAAGGCTGATTAGTCTGCTTTTTATTTGCTTTCTCCTGTCCCTTAGCATTTCAATTACAGATTATTCATTTTTTATACATCATAATCTTGCTGTCTGAGCTTGAAGCTTCTCTCACATGTCACTCAGGGAAAAGTATTCTTCCTGACAGGGAAGATGAAACAGAGATGTATGAAATAGGATATAGCTAGCAATGTAGGTAGTAGTATTCCAAGATGCCAGACTCAGAGGATCCTGACTTCATGAAAGTTTCTAAATCTAGTTACTTTTTTAACTATGTTTTTGTTTTGAGAATGTAACAGAAACATAGACATTATTGTATCAGAAATATAAACGTAATACAATGCAGGCTGTCCTTGCTTGTTCTTTGTAGCACTTTACTTAAAAATTCTGTAGTTCACAAGTATGCAAGCTGTTAATTTAGAGATGTATAAATATATCTACGTGCAATAGATATCTCAGTGCTCTTGGCTTGTCTATTTGGGCTTTCTTGTTTGTTTGCATTTGCCTTAATTGGCTCATTCCTGATGATCTTCATTTTCATTAGAGTTTATTAGCTACTGACACTGGTACTTCAGATGAATCTATTATGTAGTAGCATTTTGATATTTATTTTTCTCTAAACTAGAATCTTGAACATCCAGAGAGAATGCTTAAACACATATTTTAAAAGATATAATCTGTAAACTGTCTTTAGAGAGAATTTTTTTTTCTGCAATAGATAGCAGTTGCTTAAACATTACCAGGTGACTAATTTATGAATTTTATGTATCCTCACAGCAGAGAAACTTATTATCATATAGTAACAAACTCCAACATCTGTGACTTTGCCATGTTTCTATATTAAATCTTTTATTCCACCATCGATATTGACAGTGAAAGTTTTTGGAGGGCATTTTTACAGGCATTTTGGCTCCTTATTAATTAAACAATCACAATGTTTTCAGAATTAGCTTCCAGTTCTCTAGATACTTAACAAGATGAAAGTCAAAATAAGATTTTTCTTTCCAAGCGGGAAGGTGCAGTTTACAAGTGTCTTGCAAATGGCACTAGCCACTCCTACAGTGTATTGGTAAAGGTAAATCTCTTCCCCACACTAAGTTTACTCATGATAGTAGCATTTTTATAAAACAGATGCATCAGACTCATGCCATTTTTGGTCTAAACAGTGGCTAACCACACTATTGACTATTTGTATGACACCTAACGTCTGTAATACACATTGCTTATTAAATACATTATAGAAATAACAAAGCACTGTAAAAGCAGCTCAAGTAAGCCTTTCAGGCTCCACATACAGTAGAAAAGTGTATCAGAGAAAGGAGTTCAGACAGTGCAAAATCCTCACTGGAATGCTTGTGCAGCACACCTGCACAGCAAACTCAGTGCAACTTGTCTTGGATGCTCTTGCATCCATTAGCTAGCAGCAATAGTCTCAACCTAAATATTTTAGTGTGTAACAATTGATATAAAACATTGCAATTTCTCCAAGAATACTGTAAATGGAAGCACCCAAGTATTAACAAGGTGCAGCAACTTTTTAAAAACACAAGCAGTATTTATATTACAATTATTTGCTGTAATCTTTGGTAGCACTACTGAGTTTGTATTGTTTGGTTGGTCCTAAGCCTCAGCGGGATTCTAGTTTAGGTCATAGTCTGCTGTGGACTTTGTAGAAGACTTCAGAAAGAAAGCCTTCATGGCTTTTCTGGGTCTCATTCACTGAGGAATTCAATCTTGAAAGTGTTTGGGGTTTTTAAAATTCTTTTGTCTTGAGATAATAAAAGATCTAAGTGGATTAAGGCCTTTGTCAGAAGCAAAATAGAGGGCATTCCACAGAACACTTGAGAACCCAATTCAACAAACTTTCATGGACTTGAGACAGGCTGATATATCTATGCCTGGGGAGTATAACGGTTTATTTACCTCTTAGAGGTATTTATGAGGGAAAACAAGACTGAGTAACTCTCAGAGATCGTGTTAATTGAAGCAAAAAACTAGCTTAACACACAAGATAAGAATACAAGCCAGTGAAAGCTTCTCATATAGTTAGCTTTCATGCATGTCATTAAATCAAATCCCAAATAGGCTAGCCTTATAAGCCAAAAGTCTTGAAATGAAATACATCTATATCTGTCTTAAATATCACAGAAGTGCTAAATGTCTACACAGAATGTTAGAGCCTGTGACAGAATTAGCAGGTGTGGGTTTTTTCTGTTATTTAGAAGACTTTCACTTGAAAAACATAGAATGTGTGAGTTATATGTTTTATCATCCAGAGTGAAAACATTTACAAGTTATATGAATGTGTAGCTAAAAAGTCTTTATCAGTCTTCCTATTGCAATACACAAACTGCCCAGGGAGGTGGAGCTTCTCCTTCACTAAATGCTCTGATGGGTGCTGCCGCTGTTCATACTAGAGCTCTTACAGTGAAAGAGACCTGTTACCACTCTGCTTGCTTATTCAGACCCAAAATAAACTTGAAACTATTTCTTACTGAAAAGAAACAATGGTAATTTGACCTTCTTGTCTAGAAGTGCTTAACTGTTTCCTTTATAAAAATGAGAGCATTTATGCTCATAAGTGCACATAATATTAGACAATAAAAATTAGATGACTTACAGCTCTAAACAACCTGTTCCCAGGTCAAACTACATATAAAGTCTGCTAAGGACAGAACAGAATCTACCCAGTGTAACTAAACATCACTTGGAGGGGTTTTAGAGTCTTGTCCACTATGTGCAGAAGACTGGTAACTGCTGCATGTGTATTACGACTCCAAATATGGATCATTATTTTTGCCCTATCATCTAAAAAAGGTCATATTCCATTAATCACTTCTTTTTCACTCACCAGAAAAAATCAGCTCATCTGTACTTAAGGCTTCTTAACAACATCTCTTTAGATGTGACTCATGCTGTTGTGATAAAGGGTCCTTTATCACTTATCCTGGCCTGAGCAGCTGAAGAGAGCAATAACTTTTGCCATATTCTGACTGACACTTTGAACAGTGACTACGGAACACCACTTGAGACTCCTGAAGTTGCCCACAACGATATCACTATGGAGAGGGTCAGGATCTCTAAGGCTAGGACAGCTTTCATGTTATTCGAACTATGAGCTGTGATACAATACTTTTGCTTGATGGATTCTACAAAAACCTGAAAGCAGCCTATGGGGATTATTTGTGACACTTTCAAATGATCATAATGAAAAAAAAGAGATATGTTCGCCTCCCATTATTGCTTGGGAAAGTAAACAGTAACATAACCAAAGGAAGCAGTTAAGATTGCTGTGACGAGAAGCATTTAAACAACTCTCTGCAATGCAAACATCCTCTCTGGCATTTTTGCCAATATCCACTTTCAATTCTTTATTTCTCTTCCAATTGTCAGGATTAAATAATGATACTTTCCTGCCAAGGTTCCACCCCAAACTATTAAACAATTAATGAACATTAATTGGGAGTCCTGATTACCTGGGAGTCCTGAATGATAACAAACGAACCATGAGCCAGCAATGTGCCTTCGTGGCCAAGAAGGCCAATGGCAGCCTGGGATGTATCAAGAAGAGTGTGGCCAGCAGGTCAAGAGAGATTCTTCTCCCCCTCTACTCTGCCCTGGTAAGGCCTCATCTGGAGTCCTGTGTCCAGTTCTGGACTCCCCAGCTCAAGAGGAACAGAGAACTGCTGGAAAGAGCCAGGCAGAGGGCCACCAAGATGATCAGGGGACTGGAATATTTTTCATACGAGGAAACGCTGCGGGACCTGGGGCTGTTTAGTCTAGAAAAGAGAAGACTGAGGGGGATCTTATTAACATTTACAAATATCTAAAGAGTGGATGTCAGGAGGTTGGGACATCTGTTTTTTTAATTGTAGCTAGCAACAGGACAAGGGGTAATGGGATAAAGCTGCAACACAAAAAGTTCCATTTAAATACAAAAAAAACCCTATTTTACCATAAAAGTGAGGGAGCCCTGTCACAAGCTGCCCAGGGAGGGTGTTAAGTCTCCTTCCTTGGAGGTCTTCAAGACCTGCCTGGGCATGTTTCTATGTGACCTGATCTAGGTGGACCTGCTTTTGCAGGGAAGTTCGACTAAATGATCTCTAAAGGTCCCTTCCAACCCTACCATTCTATGATTCTATGAAAAAGAAATTTTCTCTAAAAAAACCCCACATTTTGTCCTTCAGTTTAGAATGGGTAACTTCAAGAATTCAAAACTCCAATTGTTTTACATTTGTGGACTCATTTTCCTGTGTCTTGATAAAGTGAAAGCATTCCAAAGTGTGGGATATTTTCAATAACAGGTTGCACTTCAAGCTCTGCTTTTTTTTCCTCTTGCATGTAAATGTGAGAAGCACTACTTCTTCTGACCCACACCAGTTCCAAAGCATTTAAGCAGCACACAGTATTAAAGGTACTTGATGTCAAAACACTTTCATACCGTAAAGATCAGTGTTTTCTTTCAAAATCTCCAGCTTCAGCAGCAGAAGATCACTGATGGTCCATGCAGGAGGAGCCTACATTGAGACCATTCTGCATCAGGTCTCCTGATGGCCAGAAGTTTTCCTCTTGGAGAATCAATGTAAGACATTGCCGTTGCAAACTCAGTTCATTTTGTCCAAAACCAAGGAGTTCTGTGAGCTCTAAATTTGAACCTGTCCTTAACTTGGACCTGAAATTTCCTGTCTAAACTCCTCCTTTGGCACAAGTCCAGGCTACTTTCTGAACACAAATGGAAGGAATGGAAATACGTGTCTGGCTCCTGTAGTTTCTGGGTGAGATTGAAATGACTATCCACAGAGGAATGAGCTTACAGATGGACATTTGCTCACTTAGGCAGGTCTGTACCAAGCTTGGCAGACCCCACTGTCTCTTCCCCATGTGGGGCTGCAGGTGAGCCTGCTCACAACACAAACATTACCTAGGTGCCTGTCCCTAGGACTGAATCTCATAAGGAATCTGAAGTTTAAGCTGGAAAGCACCTAAGTGCTCTGGCCAACACATTATTTCTGATTAAAGGTAGGTTTTGTACCTGCACTAAGAAAAGCAATAGACAAACATCATGTGTTCCTGTAATTTGCATTGTTCCTGGATACTTTGTCAAGTCCTTTGTACACCAAGTCTAGCCAGCAATGACAACTGACAGTGGTCATACTTATCTTCAATGTATCATGCTGGATCTTCTGAAGAGTTTTCTTGTTTGGTTGGTTGGTTTTTTTTCCTGCCATCTTTCCTGGGAGAAGGCTATATGGTAAGTTTATACTACTAGGAGCTCTTTTCTAATTATCAAGCTAAATTTAAATTAGTTTATATTTCTTATTCTTTAACTTATAATGCTTTTACTTCTTCACAAATTCATAGTTTAAACTCTTACATGTACTTGGAATGAACAGTTAAATAAAAAAGACAGATTAGAGCACTGATGTCAAATGAAGGGAAAGCAACTTTCACAGTGATTTAACCATACAGTAAAAAGAAAATAAAGTGTGATATATTTGCAAAAAATTCTTATTATAATACTAGGGTTTAATACAGCTAACAGATGGAAAATTAACAGGAAGATCTACATTTCTGTTACAATAAAGAGAAATTGAGAGAGGTCTATGAAGGGAAAAAATAATACATATCAATTCACACAAACTATGAATATTTAAATGTTTAGAGCCCCAGGATACTAACATGTGTAAAACTACTGAACTTGCTAGACTGTAATATAGGAAATTTGTAAAGTTTTGGTTAGCACTCTTGTGATTGAAGATCCTGAATATAGTTTTATTATGCAAGAGCATTTGATATTTTTAATTTGTGTTGCTTTCCTGTATATCACAAAAATTACTAGCTTTTCCTTTTTACTATTTATAAAAACATTTGTTTGAAATATTGCACCAAAATTTAACAGAGATGTAGCTGACTCTCAAAAGACTTGTAATGTTTATGCAATGGTTTTGCAGTTTATAAATTGCTTTATCCATGTACTTGTTTGTAGTTAAGAAGATGAAATGATCAAATGGCACAGAAATGCACATCCAATAGTTTCAACTCAGCAGTAAAAGAATTTAGTGAAGGTAAAACATTCAATTCTGTCAGAGTAGAGCATCACATGCCTGCTATTTACTACTCATTGCCAATCTATCAGTGCAGTCTGTTCTGCTTCTTACACTGCAATAACATTTGGAGGTATCCTCATAAATGGATATTTCATAGGGAATTTGAAATTTACTGGATAACTCAAAGAGAAACACACCGAAGGCTACTAAATACAAAGAAAGCATTTCTGGCTTTGAAAGTTCATGTCTGTCATTTCTTCCCTCTGCATTTGCTGTGACATGTAGATTCATAGGTAGGGACTGGAAGGGACAGACCCAGATGGTTAGACCTCACATGTCTGCTCTTAGATGTAGTGTGCTGGGGGAAGAAAAAAAAAAAATTCCTTGAAGTCTGAACTTCCAGCTATGGAAGGAGGTAGTTCTCTCACTTCACAGAAGCGTTTGTAACTGTTTACTGGTGGAGGGAGCTACTCCTCAGATGGGAGAAGAGTCAACCCTACTTCACACACTTCCTAAAGAAATGTTGTGGTTTTGCATATGTGCTTAGAGATTGGTCTTAAGATTTTGTGCTGATGTCATTTCATACCAAAAATGTCTCCTTGAAACAAACCTTGACACACTTCCTGGGAGAGATCTCATTAAAACAAGGGGCTATTCAGTCTGTTCTTTCTGTCTCTTTACGTCTGTGTAATGTGTCATGGGCTGGAGACACTGCTATGTCTAAGATGGAGTGCAAGTAACTATTAGAATAACTTTCAACTCACTGATGATATCCTAAGCATGGTGAGACTATTCTCGATACACAGCAATTGAGATTGATCTTCCAGCATATGGGGTCAACCTGGTATTCTCGGGGTCCCATGGGGAAGCGCACAGGACCCTACTCTTGTAAATAAGGCTTACACCTGAATTTTCAAAACATCGCAGAGGTAACATGTTCTTTCCGTCATCTGTCCTGGTAATTTATTAACAGATTACTGACCTCCTTGAGATCTAACACTTCCCAAAGTTATCTCAAATTGAAAGTATCTGCTTTGATATTGTTACAAAGACAGTTACTTTGAGAAATCTCATCCATGTCTTTAATTCTAGGTGCTCTGTAGATGTCTTTTAAATATATTATTTTCCTGTTTCCCTCTGAGCAAACTTTGTGGATTAAACTTTTTTTTTAAAAAATGTCAAATTTAGTACCTGCTTGATTTTGCCTGTCATCTCTTAAGCATTTTATTCCTTTTATGTTGTTTGTTTTTTTTTTTTCTTAAAAGCAGTACAATTGCTCTAGGCTCTCAGTAGAGATTGGAGGAGGTGATTGTGGGATTCTTTTTAACCTAGAGACTGCATCTAGGTGACTTATTTTGTCATTTCTTTTTTATTATTATCATTGGTTCATTTTATTTAGTTTGCTTTTACAAATAGGAACACCTGCATGCAGGATTTATTTGACATTCTCTTCTACTATGATAGTAAACCTGACATTCTATGTTTGCTAATATGGAGCAAGCCTCCCCTGATGTCTTGAACTAAGTCCTGCAAAGCACTCCAGACAAAACTTTGAATAACATTTTCAAGGATAAGACAAAGTCACCTTTTTGAACAGTGTTTATTGAATTCCAGAATTCTCTCCACCTCCTGACTTGAAGTATTGACATGTTCTTTTCACAGATGACTGGAACTTCCCACTGCTACTGACACCATTTAGGCATATTTAACTATCATGACTCTGATCACAGGACCAGTAGGAACTTAGTACTTAATATGAGGACATCCATCCACAACGAGTACCTTGTGGGCTGTTTCTGTGATATCTTTACACTTAGTGTGATTCTTTCATAGGCAACATCACTGAGCATCTCCATCTTATTCCACACGTGAAGTTCATTATCAGGTAACATTATCCCACTGGTCCAATTTCCATGAAGTATTGCAGGCATTTATGGCAGGATCATCATTTGAATGCAAATACTGTAGTTCCTTTGCTTTCCTTTTTATCTTAGGAAGTCTGCTGGGTTTGCTCTCAACATGAAGTCATCTTTCATTTTTCCCTGATATCCCTCATTCTGATGAATATGAATTCCCACTGTCAACCCCTTGCTTCTTCTTGCCTTTAAAATCACCCTCTCTGCTACAGGAGCTTCTTCAGACCTTGAGTGGGACATCCACTGAAGGATGGTACACATATAAGGTACGAGGCTTTTCTTCCCTAGCAGATAATTTTTCTTTCTTATGGCACAAGAAATGTTGTAGCAAGATGATATCTCCATAAGTCACCTATATGAACCTCTCATTCTCTCTGGTACTCCTTATCAGCCAGTCACACATCAGTATAAACTGGTTCTCTCACTCGTTATATACATATTATACCTACTGCCTGTATATTATACCTTCTGCTAAACTTTGAACATTTATATGATAATCTAGGTGACTCCCACTCTTCTAGGAGACATCAAACAGCATTTTGAGCTTAAATAATTTGCTGCTTTAATAGGTCTAGCTTTTAACTTTATCCTTTGGAGGAGTGGCTAAGATTATTTTCCCCTTGCGCCACTCTAACATTATTAAGACAATCAGCAACTGATGAGATATGGTGGAGATGGCTGATGTTTTCATGACCATCACTGGTACAAAATCCCTCATTTGTGAGCTACCATCTTTTGTCTTGATGGCTCTGGGAACTCTCTATTCTCTACTCAGGATGGCAGGTTCACTTTGCCCAGTCTAATTCATCCACTGTACATCACAGCCACTCAACATTTACAGCAGCCTCCACAGCCCCAGCAGGCTCCCAGCTACCCAGCCTGAGCAACCAGTCACCATGGATGAGGAACAGACAAACTCTACACCCAGTTTTGTACTTTCCAGAAGCCAGCTCTTCTTCCTGTCCTCAACAACCAAAACTTCCATGCATTCTTCTTTACTTGCAGTCCTCCTAATGTGAGAGACCTAGAGTATTTGTAAGAGTTTCTCAGTAACTAGCACAAGATTTTCTGTTGTTTTGTTGCTATTAAGATTTAAAAGGAGTGGGAACCTAAATATACTGGTTTTATCTACAGCACTTTCATCTAATTTGGACTTTGCTTCAACTCAACAACCAACTCTTCAACTACTGTAGGAATTGCCTTGCTGAGTGAAGGCTTCAGGAAAAGGCATCATGAAAGTGGCTATTGCAAGGTACATATCTCATAAAATTGGAGAATGCATAGAGAATACTTGATTTACTTTAATATTTACACTTTGAAAATAGATGAGTAACTTTGCTACTGCCTTTATAAATGTATCCTTTGACAACATCTGTCAACATTCACTGACATATAGAATTTTTACTGTAACAAGTTCAAATTATGAAATCCAAGGACTGAAAGATAAAACCAGGCTTAGGTTCACACATCACTGAGTCATTACCTATGTATTTATGAAATTACCTATGTATTAGGAAATTATGTTAACAATTGTCTAAACAGCATTCTTGTAACAGTTTTATGCAATAGAAACAGCATACTAATATCAGGAAATCAGAGGGTTATATTGCTGATGTTCTTGTAGTTGATTCATATTCACTGTGAAAAAGTTCAATTATTAAGCCAATGAACATGAAAAATGCACCCTTTTAAGTCTAAATGGAAACATGGTTTGTTTGGTTTTTTTTCCCTGTTGTGTAAGTATAGGAAAGGGGATTTCAATTTAAAATCACAAAGGTTAAAGCTTTGAAACAATGTAAAAGAACAGAAAGTTGAGTAGTTTATGGCCTAGTGCTCACACAAATTCAGAAGCAATTTAAAATGAAAATTAGGGATTATATATTAATGTGAGAACAAATCATAAAAATGAAGACATTAAAATCTTTCATATTAATAATATTCTAAGGTACATGACAGAATTACCATGTATTCCTGTGCCATAAAATCTTTTGTTAACTTTAAATGCATCATATCATACTGTTCAATTTCTTTAGCATGAGAAAAATTTAACAGAAGACTGAAGAACAATTAAATCTTTGAGGTCAGCAATAGAATTTAGATGGATAAAAATGTCAGTCATTGGGTTTGCTCCAACTAATCTCAAAGTACAAATTATTTCTAAATTACATGACTTTCTATGACATTACAACATTTTTCAATGTTTATTATAGTTCAAGTATTAATACAAGTCACTTTCCTTTATTACTCATTGTAAGCATAAATGCCTTGGTATCTATTTAGAAGGAAGAAGAACAAAAGTAACACTTCAGCTATCAATCAATTACAGGAAAACAATGTTAACATAATGCAAAACTGTCAAAATCTATGACTCTGTAGGTTCCTCTTAGGAAAATGCCACCTGAAGTCCCACAGAGCAGCAGAACAGCACTGACATTCCCACTGTATCTCTAACCATGGCTGGTCACAACAATCATCTTCTGTTCTTGGACTAGCAGAGCAATAGTAGGAGCACAGAAGGCTTAGTGAAGCCACCTTGACTATGCCATTGAATGGAGACTGTGGATTAGTTATTCTTTGCAACCTTGTTGAAAAGGGGAAAAAGTTCTTATTCACTCCAACAGAACAATGCGTTGTTTCTGATAAGGAGAACACCTGCAGAAGTTTTGTTTTACTTGTCTATTTGAGGATTCCCAGACTGCTTTCTAATTTTCTTCTGAAGTTTCAGTGAAGAATATAGATAACACAGACTCAAGAAATGAAAAGCAAATGCTCACAAAGCCAATCTTTGTCATACTTAAACCTGTCCTTCTAGACTCTGCAGGAAATTCATTGCATTTTCTTCTGTTTGATGTTGCATCACATTTTATAATTTCTCATTATATTGTAGTAGACTGTAGCCAAACTAGCTCTGTGATGTGGAGAAAAAGGGGATCAAAGATGGAGAGAAACATTTTTTCCCTTATTTTCCAATTTTGTTTTGCCATCCCTTAGCTAAGGCTAAAGATTATACAAAAGGTAGGTGCAGCACCACACAATTCTATAGTAAATAGCTACTAAGAACAAAAGGTTTACCAGTATTGAATGAATTACCTATGAGCCTGGAATCACAGAGAAGTTAGAGATGCTGGATGACAGCCAAGGCCTTGAATATGTGGCCCTGAGATGATATTAAAAACCCTAAGGTTGTAGGCAGACCATTGAACTATGATAGAGGAGTTGGGCTTTGCAAGATGGGTAATTATTTTTAGGTGAACAGAGAAGTGTCTAAGCAAGCCCTCATTAAAGATAAAGCATGCTGTGTGTAGTAAATTCTGATGAACTTACACACCAATAAGAGAAGAACAAGAGTCGTATGTTAGCAGATAAGAAAGGAACTCAAGAGGAAGAAGGAAAATACCTCCGTCAAGCACTTCAAATTCTCCCAGTGAATGACTCGGCATACTGATGTCAGTCTGCAAATTCCTTCTCTTCCCTACCTGATGTCCAGGCTGAAGTCATCACTGTGGGAACCCAGCAGGGTCTGGGAAAGGAATCCACATCACCGCAGACAGATGGAAAGGTAATAAACTGAATGTAATTTGAACTAAAATTATTAGCATCATTGTAACTGGACTAATAAGGGTTCCATGAACAGGCTAACAGGACTAATTCTACTCATGTTTATTTGGCCCATATAAACAGTGCAATTTGTGGAGTAACAATCTGACAGAGGGGTCATATAGCTTGTGTTTTGGATACAACAGAGTGGCAATAGATTGGACATATTTCCATCCAGACATTGTGAAGTAATTTGCTTTCCAAGATGCAGATCAGTACAGTTACATGCTGACCACTACAGATGCTAAGGTGAGTCATATCCATTCAAATTCATAGCTTAATGCACTAAGTCTATTTGCTTTATTTCAATGAATCATGTAAATCAAGACCATTTAAGTGAGAATATTTACATAAATGGAGACCTCAATGATAAATCTACAAATTAATTTGTTACTACTTCAAGTAAACCCAGTAAAGTTATTTATCTACAGAATTGAAGTGACTTTACTGTTTTGGCTAAACTTCTGATTTCTTTTCAGAGTCACATATTCTTTTTTTCCTATTTCTCCAGATATTTAATAATCTCTATTAAACCATTTTTATCAAATATAAGTCAATGTATTACATGAAAAAAAAAAAGTAACAAAACATTGTCTGTCCATAGACTGTAGTCTAGAGCAGGTATAGATATACCAGAGAAGCTTGGAGCTATTCATCCTCTTCTGTGGGAACTTGGCACTGCAACATGCAACTGCACACAATTTTTTTTTTCCTGAGATGAAAAATTGCAACTTCGCCATTAGAGGAGGAGGAAAGAGGAATGTAATAAAAATTATTTAATTGAAATACTTTTATTCTCGTAATTTCAGTGGATAACCTTTCTTCACTCTTTCACATTGAATAGTTAAACTTATCTAGCTTTTTCTTTCCAGAAAATAAAATCTTAGAATCTCAGGGAGAATACTACCTTTTCATTGGAAATGTAGTTTCACTCCATACAATTGTATGGCTGGATGGTAAAATGATGCCACCAGCCTTCTAGCCTACAGATCCTGTACACCTAGTGCAGATCAGATATGGGAATACGCCCAGGACAAGTACTTCAGCCATTCTTCCTGCCCAGACAACTGCTCAGCATATTGGACTCTACATTGTGCACTGGAAAGATATACTACTTCTGCAGGTTTGGGAGTGTAAAGCAGCAACTCTGCAGTTTATAGCTTATTATACTCTGTTAGTCAGAATTGTTATGCATAATTATGGAGCTGTTGAGGAATAATTTTGCAATTCAAAATTTACTTAATTCTAAACTAGAATGAAAACAAAGGTAAGTTATGTAGGATAGCAAAAAAGCTTAAGATTAATTATTAGAACAATATTAGTTATTCATTTTAAAAGTTGCAGGAAGTTGATTTGATGAAGGTTAGATTGTAGATAAATTTCATTTTCAGTACATGAAAAATAATGTATATATTGTAAAAATTATTCTAGCTGTGCAAATATGATTTGTCAATGAAGTATTAAAAGCAGAGGTGTCATGAGCCAGTGTAACAGTTCCCTTTCTGGTAGTTTTCTGCCCAGCAGCAGTCAAAAATAGGTAGTTAGACTATTACGTATTCTTAGAAAGGGGCAAAGAACACAATAGAAAACATCTTTAGGTGACTTTGTAAATCTGTGATACTGCTTCAGATATCATATGCAGATTTTTAGAGTAGAAAACCATGGTGAAAATAAACCAAACAAAAATGAACGAAAACCAGCTAAATTTCTTAGGTTGCTTCAATCTGAAGAGTTATTGAGTCTAGAGAAGAGGAGATTGAGGGGGGAATCTCATTAATATTTATAAGTATATAAACGGTAGATGTCAGGAGGTTAGGACATGATTTTACTATGAGGGTGACGGAGCACTGGAACAAGCTGCCCAGGGAGGGAGTGGAGTTTCCCTCCTTGGAGGTCTTACAAATCTGACTGGACACTTTCCTATGTGACCTGATCTAGGTGGACCTGCTTTGGCAAGGGGATTGGACTAGATGATCTCTAAAGGTCCCTTCCAAACCCCTACCATTCTGTGATTCTATGAAGTCCATGATATTTATAAAAATAATAGAGAAACTGTATAAACTAAATCTTGGCTTGTAAACAGAAATAAATAGCATATTATTATTAAGCAGCAGAAATAAAATTAATTTGTGCATATTTTATAATTCAGCTATGAAATGCACTATCAAGTATGTTGCTGATGACAAGGAATGTCATAAGTGCAAAAAGCAAGTAGACAGGTTACTGAGGGAACAACTCAATATGTCAATTCACAGTAGTTATTTCTTTTAATCTCCAGGTCAAGAGGCCAATTAACTTCAATAATACTGCACATACATGGTGAATACTGCTTCCCAGTGTCAGTACTCATCAATCTGGTGGTCAAGTAGAATCTCCAATTTGGGTACTGAGAAGAACAAATTCTTCCATCATCTGAGGCAATGAGCAATCAAAAAGGAAGTGCGGAACTCTGAGATAAATTTGTCTGTTCTAAAATGTTGCAGTTCTCCCTTTAATTGCTTACATTCATTTACCTGTCAAGAAACAAGTGGAGTCCAGCTACGAAGAGGACACACACAAAGCCATTATTTCAAAGTGACTCGTTAAGTATTTAACAACATGAGAGCTTTTGTGAATTCTCTCAGTATGCATATGGAGAGATTAATCTCAGATGAAAGTACACTATGTCTTTGCATAGATTTGTCATCAAAAAGATATTCGATTGGTTTTCTGAAGTGTGTGAATCTGCCTCAGCTGGAGACAGTATTTAAGGAAAAAAAGGGAAAATTTCCAGGATAGTATTATTGTTTTTCTGAGTTATAGTATCTTCTATAACAAGCAATTGTCATTCCTTCATTTTTGAATTTTTCATAGATCATCAAGGTAATACAAAATCATATCAAGTTATTGCAGAATTACTGAATCATAGAATTACTTGAGTTGGAAGAGACCTTTAATGATCATCCAGACCAACTCCCCTGCCATGTGCAGAAACATCTTTAACTAGGTCAGGTTGCTTAAAGTCCTGTCCAGCCTGACCTTGAATACTGTCAATAATGGGACATCCATAATGTCTTGAGGCAACCTCTTCCAGTGCCTCATCACCCCGATAGTAAAATCTTTCTTCCTTATATCCAATAGAAACCTACCTCTTTCAGTTTAAAGTCATTGTCCCATGTCTTGTGACTACCCTCTATCATGAGAGAGGTGTTCTGGCCTTCTGATCATTTTCCTGTCTCTCTTCTAGACCAAATTTAACAGATTCACGTCTTTCTCGTACTTGGGGACACAGAACTGGATGCAGTAATCCAGGTAGGTCTCCTGAGAGAAGCATAGTGGAGGAGCTTCCTTGTCGCTCTGGAGTGGTGAAGATCTTGGGGAACCTGTGTGTTTCTAAGACAGAAGTGTTGGGTCCAGAGGACCTGGATTTTGGCATTACCCTAGTGTAATTGTTACTAGTTTAGTAGAGACAATTGGAAACATTTCATTGTCTGAGAAGGATTTCAAACTACACAACATTTTCTCTACACTAGAAACAAAGAGAAAAAACAACCATCCCAAATTTCCTCACTCTTCCTATATGAATGATTTCAGCTTCTTTTATGTCCAACATTTTTTTGGTTATCAGAGTGTAATTTAAGAAATTTGTGATCTGTGCCAGAGGTGCATTGAAAACTGTTTGAAATAAACCGTCTCATTGAAGAACTTGTTCTAACAAACTGATGATAAAGCTTTTTAATTAAAAATTCTCCAGAACAGCTCTGAACTAATAACTTTTCAACAAGTTATTATTTCCTATAGATTTGTAAAGCTGTGAGGTCTGCAGAATTGTTTTCTTATGTTTGTATGTTATGATATTCTTTGGACAAAAAGAAACTATGTTCAGAACAAATTATTTAGAAGTAACATAAAAATTGATACTTTGTACTCTGATACTCTGTAGCTGACATTTGAATAATAACTTCTTACACAAATGAGCCCTGATTTGGACAAGGCTGTTTTTGTTCGGTTTGTCTTAAAACCAAATAATTGTTTAGACATTCTGACAAAGGAAGTATGTTACATTACTGATTATTTATGGATAAGAAAGGGAAATGTAGGTGAATGAATGAGAGTATTTATCTGTTGTCATGGTTTAGCAAGGAGTTGCTTTTGCTTAGTAACAGGAGGAGCGGGTTGCAGTGAAGACCCGGTAAAAGTTTTTTTAGACTCTCCTCCGACTCCTGGGTTCAGACCCACCCCCGGCCCGGCTGGGCCAATCTGACGCCTCTGCGATCACTATTTAGGGACGGGAATTTGAGGTGCCAGGCAGGAGGTGTAAGAGTGGTACAAGATGGAGGCGACCATGCGGACCCCACAGTCGGAGAAGGAGGAAGGATGGAGCATCAGACCAGAGACCCCTCTGCAAGCCGTGGTGAGAGTGCAGCCGGTACCCCTGCAACCTATGGATCAGCAGCAGCAACTTCATGTGAGTGTGCCCGGACGGGCCAGAGACTGTGTGGGGGAGGCGGTCATGGCACAGGACATGCTGGAGAGCCTGTGCACCGCAGAGCAGCCCCACACGAGAGGCAGAGAGGAGCAGCAACTTTTGGGACAAATGAGCATCGGTACAGCCCGTGCAGGGCTTTGGGACAAATGTGCGTCGGTGCAGCCCGTGCAGGGCTGCCATGTGTGTGTGGTACCTCACGGACTTGCAAGGAGGACTGGTGCGGAACCCACTTGCCCTGAGGTGAGACAAACGGCAGAAGCCACCAGGAACGGACTGACTGAAACCCCCACTCCCTGCCCCCCTGGGCCGTTCAGGGGGGACGGAGGTATAAAACACCGGGATCAGGGCTCTGAGCCCGGGAAGAGGAGAGGGGTGGGGAGCAGGTGGTCTTAAAGGGCTGGTCGGACTCTTCATCTCTGTACCATTCTGTGTTGTTTTGTTTTGGTTCTGGTTTTTGGGGTTTTATGTTTTAGTTGGTATTAAATTGTTTTCTGTTTTTTCTTCCCCAAGCCGAGTAGCCTGGTCTGTTTTGTCCTGCACCTTAAGCGGCAATTAAGCCCTCCCTGCCCTTTAGCAATCCTCAAGTCTTCGGTACTTGAGGCTAATCGTGGTCTTTTGTTCCCTGATGGGCCTAAACCACGACATCTGTCCAGCGAAGTTCTCTGATTGTACAACAGATGAAGACAGTTACTGATTTGAGGCTGATTCACCCTTCTGCACTGCTGAACTTGCCTTGGGCTTCAGCCAAGCCCTAAAGCATGCAGAACAGTATTCTACTTAAAATATATCACAAGGATTGATACATGGTAATTAACCAGAAGCAGCTGATTTGGTTTTATAAGTGCATGCACGAGAGGATTCGGAATTCAGGCAGTACCTTTCTATAGTTATTGCAGGAATATTTAAAGAAGTGTTTTTAATGCTCGGCTGAAGATCAAAAAATGTTTTCTTATGTGGCTGAGGCTCCATAATCTGTACCCTATTATTAAAAATAGTTTATTGTCTAACTCAGAGACCAAAGGTCATAGCAGCAAATAAGGTAATTCAGCTCTTTCTGAGATGTTTAATCAGTCTCTTGACAATTGCAGAGTAAATGTGTAAATAGCTTCTTCCAATGAACTGGAAGAAGAAATGCAGCTAATTCTGTTGGACAGAAGGAGTGTATTTTCTCAGTATCTTTTAAGATACCTGTGGTGTGAGCTTCTGCTTTTGAGTAAAGGCTTCACATTGGAGTCATTTGAACATTACACGTTTTAGCCAAGAACCACAGTGTAGTTATCACTCCATGAAGTCTCAGACTTCAATATTAAAACATGGAGTTGTAAACTGTTATTCAGTGGATTATTTCTGTAAGTAGAGGCTCAGAAGATTCTGATCTTGGGGAGATCACAGGGATCTGTGAAAGTTAGGTTACAATGGTCTTAGTGCTCTGCTCAGAAAGAAAACTATTAGATTGTTTTTCCTACCTCTATGTTGAAGATGTTTTTAAGGGCATTGTTACCTCTGAAGCTTCTCTATTGACTAACTGTACCATATTTTAGGCTAGACATAAAATACCAGATGTAAGTGGATGGAATGGGAAGCCTGCCTGTAGTGAGCTTCAGTAAGAGAAAAGAGTAGTTGTCTGTTTGATATTTCATTGTCTTTTTTTTTTTCTTATGAACAGTGTTGCCATGAACCTGACATTGGAAAACAAACTATTCAGGTTGAGTTTTACCTTTAAAAGTTTTTACTATATTTTGTAGTCCACTGAGTTTTTCAACTCTGCTGAAGTTGTATGATCATACAGTTGGTACTTTGATTATCTTTAGCCAAGTATCAATGGCCCTGTGTGCAGTTTACAGTCTCACTATGACTTACTATTAACCTTGATGAAACCAAAAATCATGTTCTGTAATTTTTAAAAACATAAATGGTGTCACCTGTCCTCAGAATTTACATTGCCAAATTTTCTTTTAATTTAGTACTCAGTAATTCCCTTGGACTTCCTATGTCCCTGTCAAATTGTAATCCAAATTGGAAAAAAAAGTAAGGGAAGAGCAGAAAAGGGAAAGAGAAAAGGATAAAGGTGAAAGGGAAAGAAGGAAAGGGAAAAAAAAAAAAAATGGAAAACCATCTCCAAAGGACTTGAGGAATGTATTTTGGCACCCAAAACCAAAGATATTACTAGCTTAAAAACTCACCTCATTTTATAAACAGATTTAGTTTGCCTGTAGAAATATGAAAATAAGGAATAATGAAAGTTTTAAGTGGATAAATGAATTGTTTAGCAATATGGATCACCTTTCATATAAACGTAGCACTGTCCCTTTTTGTAGTATAACTTACTTCAACTAAATATTTTCACCACAATCAGAACTTAAGGCTTAATAAAATGTTTTAGTTTGTTTTGTGAGTGAAATGAAATTTTTTTCTCTTCTTTTTTTGCTCAAAAGTGCAAAATTGACTTGAATTAAACTTTTTACTTTTTGAATTAAACTCGTTAAGGACAAGTTGCTTGTTAGAGTACAGATATGAAGGAAATTGTGTGGGAAAGAAACTGTGTAAGCTTAGAACAGAAATGGGATAAATAAGGAGTTAGATAAAAGAACGTAGCAAAGCAGAATGTGAAGGACTATGTGAAACTGCAGAAAGTGCAGCTGGAAAAGTCCAATCAGAATTATTGCAACCAAGCTAGCTTTGCATTGCTTATAAAAGCCTGATGCTCGCTAATAAAGTGGAGAGTTATGACCTTAACCATATTGGTGTTGCTGTCACTCTTGTCTCACACTATCCTGAGGATCCCTGGCACTTTTCTTCCTCTAGACTTTAAAAAAAAGAGACTTTTCTCAATTATTGTGCTGCTTTCTCTTTTGAAAAACGTGGTTCAATGTTAACTTAAACAAATTTTCAATGTTCCCTTGGTACTTTTTGTGATACTACTAACTCACATCCTATGTTTACCATTAAAAGTAATTTTTAAGATTGTATGGAAGCATGTTAGTTTATGACTGATGTACCAATAGCAGAAGCAATGACATAGGGGAAAGTTGGTTGAATTTACATATTTATCAACATATAAGATCTAGCCGTAAGATTTTGGGACATTATGATATTAATTTTAGCAGATATGTGTTGTTTGAGCAAAAATCTAAATTATCTAATGGTTTGTCAAAAAGATGAATGAATGTAAAGAAAATTAGAAAAGGATAAAAAATTTGCTCATATGTACAAGGAACTTATTCTGTCAACACTGAAAGGCAATATGCTAAAATACTTGTGTTGAACTTTTTCTCTTCAGAGTGTCAGGGCTTTCTGTTTTGACCTTATGTTTTCTATTAAAACAGCATTCAATTAAATTTATAGATTCTACAGTTACACTCTGATCATTCCAGGCAACACCTCCTGTCCCAAATTTCTTTGTGGTATCAATCAATTGGTTTCTGGTTCTCAGATTTCTTTGTGCTTAATGTCCTCAGCTCACACAGGAGAAATCATTCATAATAAAGGCATAAAAACGTTGATTCCTAATTTAATATTTTTTCTACTATATAAACTTGGGTTTACACTGTGTAGCAACCCTAGAACATAGCATTCCTCTATTATAAACGAGCAACTTATGGGGAGTGACCAGCTGCTGGTTGACTATCCACTATGGTTTTGCTTTTTACTTCCCCAGAAGGACTGCTAATGGCGGTTTCAATAATGACATTTCTTCAGCACTTCAGTGTTGTGTGGGCTTGAGACCACTCTTCTTGTAGAACAGTGAAGATGACACTTAATTTGCTTTAAAAAATAAAGGGATGAGGATGATTCTTCATGGCTATAATTTTTAAGAATAGTTTCAAAACTTTAAAAACCTTTACTGTTGCCTCCAGAACATATTGCTTGTAGTTGCCTTTCTTAAATGAAAGCAGAATAGAGCTTTGTTTGCAGACAAATCATAGAAGAAAACCAAAAGAGACTGGTATATCTAGGTCATTTTGAACACAACAGCTACACTGATTTTAGTCAAAGTAGAAGGGCATAATGCACAGTCAGGACTCTGACAGGACAACTCAAGAGCTGCAGGATTTATTACATTACTAGTTCCAGATACTTTGTCCATTATTAATAGGCAATTCTGGACAAGGATTGCTTTTTATAGGGTAGGATAGATAGCTCAGCCTCAGCCACAGGAGCTCAATGTCAACAATGAGAACATAAACCAAACAATGCAAAACAATGCACACATACACACACATAAAAGAAACCCAAAGCAACTTTTTTCATTGTTTAGACTAATATTTCTGGTAGAATGTTTTTTTCCAGAGTTTTGTCATAAAAATTACTATCTCCTGCATAGTGCAAAGCTAAGTCTTCACAGTCAAGTGACCCACCAAATTTTACTTGACTCATGATTCAGTGCACTCAGTAGCTACACATCCTTTGCAGATGTTTCTCTGGTTTGAAATGAGCTGCCTGCTGCTACTGTTTTTAAATTTTTTCACCAACTCTGGATAAGCAGTTCAGCAGTTCTATAGAGCTGGACAAAAAGTGGACCTCAAGATACAGGGAATCCTAGCACTACTCTTTGCAAGAGCTTTGTAAACTTTATTTATGAAAAAATTACTCTATTTAAAGAATCTACACTCTCTGAAATCTGCATTTGTTTCAGCTGTTGAGGACTCTTGGGAACTACTACTTCTCTTTTCATTACTGTCAGTTTCACATCTTCTTGAAGTATCTTCTTGTTAGGCTAATACCCTTACGACAGTTTTAGGATGCAGCAGTTTTAAGTGTTTATTTTACCACACATCCTCCAAGGTTATTTCCTGGATTTAAGTCATTAATCAGTACATTCTTGACAATTTAATATAAAGCTCATCCTTCCTTAAATGCTACATGTCTGTTGACCTAATGCTTACAGGACATATATATATGTACGTATCAAGAGCTTCACTGTAGTGGGTCTACATCATCCTGTCTCAAAATTCATGATTTCTTAGTCAGAATTAGATTTTTGGGTTACTATTTATCTTTGTAGGTGTACATGTACATCTGCAGAAGGATATGGGAAGAAGTGTCACAATTAACAGCAAGACACTAAAAAAATAAATAATAGAAAAACATCAAACACCAGGGCAAAAGATCTCATCACTGTCTTCAGTGGAGTGCAGATTCTTCCTTCATTTCATAAAGGGAATTTCATTTCCAATATCTATGAACAAGAGAGAGACAAAAGAGTGAGTTAAAAAGTTAGAGCTGATGAACTCACATCCGGTATTCTGGAGCCTGCTCTACTGACAAGGGAGAGTGTTCTGCTGGACCTTGAGTCGCCAAAGGTCTGGGTGGGGATGTGAAGGATGGAGGCAGCCTTGGCTGCAATGACCACGAGACAGTTGAAGATCCTCTGTGGAAGAAGCAGGACAAAAAACTTAGTTGTGATTCTGGAATTCAGGAAAGCAGACTTTGGGCTCTTCAAAGACCTGCTTGGAGAAATCTCATGGGGTAAGTTTCTAGATGGTAGCCCAAGAAAACTGGTCAGTCTTAGGGTGCCAGTTTTCCTCCAAGGCCAGGATTGGTGTGTCCCCACAAGCAGAAAAGCAGGTAAAGGAGGCAAGAGGCATGAATGAACAAGGAGAACAACTCAAAGAGAAGAAAGAAGTCTGTGAAAAGTGGAAAAGGGGCCTGGTGTCTTTGGAGTAGTATGGGAATATGGCTAGGGTATGTAAGGATGAAACCAGGAAGGCTAAAGCCCTTTTAAGGTTAAACCTGGCAAGGGAAGTAAAGGAAAATTAGAAGGGCTTCTTCAAGCACATCATCATCAACAGGGAAATTAGGGAGAATGTAAACCAACTGCTGAACAAAGCAGTTAGTCCTTGGGTAAAGTTGATTCTGTTTATTGTTTGACAGTACTATTTCCATGGGATTTTTTCTTTTCACATGCTGTGGAATTTCTGCCTTTCCAGGAAATGGAGTGCATATCCTTCCTTAATTTCATAAAGGAGATATTGTTTCCAAGTTGTTGTCGATACCTGGTAGATTACGGAAAGGAAAGAATAGCAATCAGTTTAGGCATAAACTGCAGTAAACCCTGATTCAACTACACTAATACCAATATTTTGAGTGAGTCCACAATACCATAGCATAGATAAACACAAATTCCCCCTGGTGACTGAATATGGGCTCTAGCTGTGTGCATAATATCACACAGATGGTTTTTGTTGTTCAAAATACCTTCAGTTCAGCCATTGGGATAAAGTCTGTTCTTCCCTTTCCTAAGATTAAACTCCTAAGGTTTTAAGTGAAAGTATGTTTCCTCTACTTTTTCTAGAAGGAAGCAAGTTATGAGATGTCAAGTGATTCTCTGACAAGCTATCTTTTGTGAGGTATAGTAGCAGTGCAATTCATTGCCCATTCCCATCTACACACAATGCTTCTAGCTAATATCTGTATACACTTCTATCATATATGTACTTTTCAGATTAAATTATGCAGAGTAATTCATGTTTAGCAATGTACTGCTGCAATAGAATTATAACTGAGCTTTACAAAGGTTAGTTTGAGTGGAATTTAGAAGAAACACCATGCTCAGGCTACAGATTCTACTTAAAAGCCACCCAGCAGGTTGTCATTTTAAAGGTTGTTCATGGCTCTGATGGAGGAAAATACGTGCTGTCTTCAGGAGAGCACTTGAGCACTTTCCCAATGTAACTGTTAGGATGCTCTCGACTGCTAGTTTCTGACAAATGAATACAAGAGATATAATCCTTGAGAAAACTAACTCTTCCATGAGGAACATCAGAAACATCTTAATAGGAAGCCAGAGGACAGTTGTGATTGACTTTAAATCATGAAGAAAGTTTTAAAAATCATATTCTATTGATATGTCTACTTATAGTCTACAGCTTTAACAGATTTTACTCTCACAGCTCTGTAAGATGAATCCATTAGTCACACTCATCACTGTTGTATGACTCTGGGCCCAGTGTCCCTCCTCCCTGCTAACCTTATTTCCTTCCATTTTTTTTTAATTCAAAACTACCATGTTTCCATTACAAACAGAAATGGATCTTTAATCAAAAGAGTCTTTTTTCTAATCAAGGAAGCGGAGAAGAGAGATATTTCATTGGACTACATTAACTACTACTTTTGGAATGTATCTTTTTCTTCTATTACAATGTTATCCAGCAAATGTAATGTATACATTTTAAAGGAATATCAGAAAATAATCACAACAACATTTAAAACTTAATTTGAAAAGAAAATGAGGTCATGACATGAGCTGAAAATAATATTTTTTATTTCACACTTTTCAAAAATCTCTACTAACAGCAGCTGTTTATTGACTTTGCCTTATGAAATTACAGCAGAAGTCCAACAACAAGGATACTTGCTTGAAGTCATATGGCTATTGGTCCTCATTTTCTATTTGTAGAATAGGAATGAGGCAAAGCATTTAACTCGTGGGGAACCTTGTGGTAGTAGGCATCAAAATAACTTACCTAGGTATTAATGAGATGGTGGCAAATAGAGAATCATTTAATAATGGAAAGCAAATTAGTCAGGACATTTTCAGCTGAATGCAGTTTACACAAAAGTGTGATAATCAAAACAAAATTCATATTGTTTCTGCTTCCTTTTTTTTTTCTTTTCAGAATTCTTGGGACAATGGTCTGAGATAATTCAAGATATTTAATTCAGGATACCTCCCGTGGCTAAGAGATTCCTTTAGACAGCCATGTTCAAGTCTCTGCTCTAATCTTTACTTCTGGTAAGAAACTTTACATCTCCTTCTGGTATATGGAATAAAAACAAATACAGAAAACCTACAAGGTAAGACTATGTACTTTTTTTTTTTTCTGAAAAACTCTGCTAAGCACAGGCAAACTATCTCACCCCAGAGTGGGTTTCATTAGTTCCACGCAGTGGAGATCTGGACAGTACAGTAGATGGAGTGTGCCAGATGATTAGTAAGAGGAGATGAAATTTTTCTGAGGAAAAGCTCACCACTAAGTGCAGACTAAAGCAGCATTCAGCAGAAGAAAAGCAGGAGAGAAGGTGTATCTGGAGAGGTAAATTGATCAGCAACACTTTCTAGCACTTGCTACCCTAATCCTTTAATTCAAGACCTTCAGCCTGTAACAAGGAGGGAAAACTCCTTAGTCAGCAATGCCTTGCCACTGTGAGAAAGCTTCCTGTAGCCCTTGTGAGACCTCATCAGGAGCAAAGAGTGGACCTTTAAAGCCTATAAGGAACATTTTACCCTCCAAAATTTAAAAATATATGAAAATAAATAAGAAACTCAATAGAAATCACCTTTACCAAGCACTCTGAGATTTCACACTTATTTTTATGTTTTCATTTAGCACAGGACTAATAACTATTCACACTTAAGCATTACATCTGGGACTTCATCTAAGTGCTTGGTATTGCCTGCACTGGTATAGAAACTAAGCACTTCAATTGTGTTGTAAAGTAAAGCCAAACTTTCATCTTTTTCTTTGTTACAGTTGAAAAACGGAGACACAAAATGCCTGAGTGGTATTCTTATGTCCTACAGGAGTCTGTAACAGAGCAGGAATCCCATCACACTTTCCAGTCTTCAAAGCCAGTGATCCCAGTTACTTAGCTGCTCTCATCCTATACACTCCATGCAAGCTCAGCTTAGGCACATGAGGCAACCACAGGTCTCCTTCAACTCACATGTCCATTTTGCTGTGGACTGTCTGCAGCTTAACACAACAGTTATGAACAAGACTGTTAAGAACAAGACTGTTCACCCCACTAGGATGACAAGACAAAACAAGAACTTTAAAGGGAAAAATAGGATGTGAAAAGACTTCTGTGAAGACTCCATTATCCTTTTGCACACAGAAGAATCTACAATTCTTTAGATATCCTGCAAATATTCTTCTCTTTTGTTCTTTCCTAATTATAAAAAGCCATGCACACTTAAGTTCTTCGAGAAGGCAAATTCCAAATTAATTAATGCAGTCTTCTAAGACTAACTAATGAAGGCTTATTGAAAAGCTGTAATTTAACTGGAAAGGTTTAATAAATTTCATTATAGTTTTTACATACAGCTACTTATATCAAAAGTCNCACAACAGTTATGAACAAGACTGTTAAGAACAAGACTGTTCACCCCACTAGGATGACAAGACAAAACAAGAACTTTAAAGGGAAAAATAGGATGTGAAAAGACTTCTGTGAAGACTCCATTATCCTTTTGCACACAGAAGAATCTACAATTCTTTAGATATCCTGCAAATATTCTTCTCTTTTGTTCTTTCCTAATTATAAAAAGCCATGCACACTTAAGTTCTTCGAGAAGGCAAATTCCAAATTAATTAATGCAGTCTTCTAAGACTAACTAATGAAGGCTTATTGAAAAGCTGTAATTTAACTGGAAAGGTTTAATAAATTTCATTATAGTTTTTACATACAGCTACTTATATCAAAAGTCCTTAATAGATGAGAATATTGCACACAATAGAATCATATCCTGAGGCACCTTTCACTCTGGAGGTTTGCCTCAGGTCACACAGAATCACAAAATGTTAAGGTTTGGAATGGATCTTGAAAAATCATCTAGTCCAATGCCCCTGCCAGAGCAGGACCACCTAGAGTAGGTAACACAAGAACTTTTCCAGGTGCGTTTTGAATGTCCCTAGAGAAGGAGACTCAACAACCCATCTGGGAAGTCCTTTCCAAGTGCTTTGTCACCCTCATGGTAAGGAAGCTTCTCCTTGTGATTCTTTGGAATGTCTTATGTTCTAGCTTGTACCTATTGCCCCTTGTCTTAGGATTGGACATCAATGAGAACAGCCTGGCTCCATCCTCCTGACACTGACACTCACCCTTTACATATTTGTAAATATTCATGAGGTCACCTCTCAGTCTCCTCCAGGCTAAAGAGCACCAGCTCCCTCAGCCTTTCATCAGAAGGGAGATGGCTCCACTCTCTTAATCATCTTTTTGGCCCTGTGCTTAACTCTCTCCAGCAGCTCCCTGTCCTTCTTGAACTGAGGGGCCCAGAACTGGACACAATATTCCAGATGTGGTCTCACGACGGCAGAGTATAGTCACAGCACATGATGGAATATCCATGAAGTTGCTGTTTAAAGAGAAGCTCAGATAATTGTTTTTAATGAACATGTATCTTCTGCTAAATATACCTGCATTAGTCTCCTGAATCATTATGAGAGGTGAATAAGCACAGTCTTTGTGGTTTTACTGTGTCTTATTCCCTGAAAAAAGTAGAAAAACACAGGAGCACAGGTCAGCCTGCAGCTCCTGAAACTTATAGGAATTGGAAAAGTAATAATAGAGAATGTGTAACACTTAGCATCAGATGTCTCATGTAAAAAAAAAAAAAGAAAGTAAAAAAAAAAAAAAAAAAGGCTGCATAGTGTGATGAGGTCTTTGTCTTGGACACACAGGCCAGTAAATGGATTTCAGTGGATGTGTGTCTCAGTCTGTAAGTTTCCATTACGGTTCCTAACTGCAAATCTTTTTCTCTTTTAACACCTCACCACACTATGTCATACCTATCAGGTCTCTTTTGCCTGCAAGAGCATGAAAGAGGAGATTGAAAGGTTTGTCTGTGATAAATACAGCACTGATTGTGATAAATACAGCACAGATTGTAAAGCCCCTTTTCTAAGTCATCTTAGTAGTACGGTAACCACGAGATATGCTCTTACGTGGAGGGAAGAAAGTGTGACACCCAGATTCATAGAAGTGTAAAGTAGCCTCTTCCAAGATCTCACTAGAAGTACAAGGGAAAAAAGCTGCAGCCGTGGGTATCGTAAATGTTGTGCTGCACTCCATAGCACACAAGAGCATCACTCTACAGCAGCCTCTATCCTCATCTTTGCAGGTGGTGATTTGCTGTGTGCTTGACTCTCGGTCATAACTTCATGCAGTTCTGTGTGTAATCACCCAGACAAAGCCGAGCTCTCAGAAATTCCAGTTTTCTCTTTTATATCATTTGTAACAGCTTTTCATTCTGAAGCAAGCTAGTAAACATGCAGAAGGCAAAGATTCATATGGTGCTACTGTGGTCCTTTTGGCATTATCTCAAGAGCTGAGTGAACTTTTCTGCACTTAGAGACTATAAGAGGGCACTTTTTACTAGTGTTGACAATGTCAACATATAGTGAGCCCTTGTCAGCCCTGCATACAAACATCCCCATGCACTATCCAGGAAGTTTAAATCTTTAAGATGTAGTACTCCATGTGACACATTAGAGAGGCAAAGTTTACCTGTTTCAGTTTCCAGGTGTGGTTGCTAAATAACATTTTAAAGAAGAACGATAAGTCAATTGAAATCATTAGTAGTGACCTACTGAGATTCAAGTAGAAAAACCAGAATTGCTTCTTTCTCATTTTTGATGTCTGTTGATTTTAAATGCACTTCTCTATTACCTAACAAATTTGACATTAATTTCTCTAGGGCAACATCCAAAACTACCT
>WBNH01003499.1:0-23858 GCA_013401255.1 Urocolius indicus | reverse complement strand
AAAAAAAAAAAAAAAAAGGCTGCATAGTGTGATGAGGTCTTTGTCTTGGACACACAGGCCAGTAAATGGATTTCAGTGGATGTGTGTCTCAGTCTGTAAGTTTCCATTACGGTTCCTAACTGCAAATCTTTTTCTCTTTTAACACCTCACCACACTATGTCATACCTATCAGGTCTCTTTTGCCTGCAAGAGCATGAAAGAGGAGATTGAAAGGTTTGTCTGTGATAAATACAGCACTGATTGTGATAAATACAGCACAGATTGTAAAGCCCCTTTTCTAAGTCATCTTAGTAGTACGGTAACCACGAGATATGCTCTTACGTGGAGGGAAGAAAGTGTGACACCCAGATTCATAGAAGTGTAAAGTAGCCTCTTCCAAGATCTCACTAGAAGTACAAGGGAAAAAAGCTGCAGCCGTGGGTATCGTAAATGTTGTGCTGCACTCCATAGCACACAAGAGCATCACTCTACAGCAGCCTCTATCCTCATCTTTGCAGGTGGTGATTTGCTGTGTGCTTGACTCTCGGTCATAACTTCATGCAGTTCTGTGTGTAATCACCCAGACAAAGCCGAGCTCTCAGAAATTCCAGTTTTCTCTTTTATATCATTTGTAACAGCTTTTCATTCTGAAGCAAGCTAGTAAACATGCAGAAGGCAAAGATTCATATGGTGCTACTGTGGTCCTTTTGGCATTATCTCAAGAGCTGAGTGAACTTTTCTGCACTTAGAGACTATAAGAGGGCACTTTTTACTAGTGTTGACAATGTCAACATATAGTGAGCCCTTGTCAGCCCTGCATACAAACATCCCCATGCACTATCCAGGAAGTTTAAATCTTTAAGATGTAGTACTCCATGTGACACATTAGAGAGGCAAAGTTTACCTGTTTCAGTTTCCAGGTGTGGTTGCTAAATAACATTTTAAAGAAGAACGATAAGTCAATTGAAATCATTAGTAGTGACCTACTGAGATTCAAGTAGAAAAACCAGAATTGCTTCTTTCTCATTTTTGATGTCTGTTGATTTTAAATGCACTTCTCTATTACCTAACAAATTTGACATTAATTTCTCTAGGGCAACATCCAAAACTACCTTTCTGCCTGTTACCTTGTTTTTTAAAGACTGTGATTCTCTTTCAACAGAAATGGTGTATTTGCAAATATTGCTTACACATAGCCCTGAACAAACCAGATTACAATGTCTCTTTTATCAGACTTCTAAAATATTTTTTTTCAGTCATCCTTTTAAAAAAACCCATCTTGACAGGGCGGGGGCAGTCACTGCTCTTGTCCAGTGCATCTCCTGGCAAATAGTAAGGAGTGTTTTATGTTTTCCAAGGTGATAGTCACAGCTGTTTAAATGTGGTGTGAATGCTTCTTATCAAGTCAATGTTAAGGGGAAAGTTCCAGCATAAGATAGCATTGTATGTTAGTTCCAGATGCCTTTTGGACAATTTCCATTTTTTTGTGGTTATTGAACAGCATTAGTTCCTTAGTATCATAAAATTTGTAAAGTCAAACAGTATGAACACACTTATATTCATTTTCTATATCCCTTGTACTTGTATATTCTGTACATTCCCTGAATATGCACCTGTACATTCCCTGTCTGGGATTGTATGTGATATGAAAAAGAATATGTTTTCTGCTATATTTATATTGTTTTGAATACTCACCCTCAGTATTTTTGCTGGTGATACCAAGATGGGCAGGTGTGTAGACTTGCTTAAGGGCAGGAAATAGTCTTCAGAGAGATTTGGACAGGCTGGATAGATAGGCCAAGACTGATGAGGGTGAACAAGGTCAAGTGCTGGATCCTGCACTTGGGCCACAACAATCCCAGGCAACACTACAGGCTTGCGGCAGAGTGACTGGAAGCTTGTTTAGTGGAAAAGGACTTGGGGGTCTTAGTCAACAACTAGCTGAATATGAGCCAGTAGTATGCCCAGGTGTCCAAGATGGCCAATGGCATCCTGGTTTGTATTAGAAATAGTGTGGCCAGCAGGACCAACAAGGCAACTGTCCCCCTGTACTTTGCACTGGTGAGGCTGCACTGTGTCCAGTTCTGGGCCCTTTACTACAAGAAAGACATTGAGGTGCTGTAGCATGTCCAGAGATGGGCAATGAAGCTGATGAAGGGTCCAGAGAACAAGTTTATGAGGAGCAGATGAGGGAGCTGGGGATGTTTAGCCTAGAGAAGAGGAAGATGAGAGAAGATATGATCACTGTCTGCAGCTACCTGAAAGGGAGTTGTAGTGAGGTGAGGGTCAATCTCTCCAGTGATGAATGGTGGGACACAAGGAAATGGATTTAAGCTGAGAGGGTTAGATTGGACATAAAGAAGAATATTTTTACCAAGAAAGTTATGAAACATTGGACCAGGGTGCCCAGAAAGGTGATGGAGACACCGTCCCTGGGGACATTCAAAAGACACACAGCTGAGGTGCTGAGTGATATGGTTTAGTTTGGTGATGGACCTAGCAGTGTTAGGTTAGTGGTTAGACTCAATGATCTTAAAGGTCTTTTCCAACCATTATGACTCTATGCTTCTATGATTCCATGAAATGGGATATTAGTGTATGAACAGGGCTTAAGCATTGCAATTTTATATGAAGTTAATAATTTTAAAAGAGGTGCCATGGGAGGGTGGCAAAACTCACATTGTGGAAAGAAAATAGGATAAGGTTTATCTTGGGACATTTCAGTTTTGACAGTGTTGTTTAGAAATTTAAAATTGGAATTATGACTTAGTAATAGTCTGTTAGAGGAACTACTGGTGAACAAATCATGTCAGCTCTTTATGGTGTGTGGTGAAGAAGTAATGACCCAATGGAAGGTCATAAAACTTACCTGGATTGCCTGATTGCCTAGATACTTGATACCAAAGTTTTTGAAGACCATTTTGTTTCCAGAGATTTTTGGCTATTGTTAGTTGGTATTAAAAGATATTGGAGATAACATTTTAATATCTTTATTAACAGCATAGATAATGAGATTGAGTACACTTTCAGAAAGTCTGCAGATGGCACCAGGCTGAGTAATGGAGTTGATCCAGCAGTGGAAAAGGATGCCATATAGAGAGATGTGAACAGGCTTGAGAAGTGGGCCCAAGTGGGTTGCCATATAGGCCAACAAAGAAAGTGGAAGGTCCTCCACCTGAGTCACAGTAATCCCCAGTACAGACTAGGGGATGAATGGATTGAGAGCAGACCTGCAGAGGAGGATTTGGGGATGCTCATGGGCAAACAATTGTATATGAGCCAGTAATCTGCACTTGTAACTCACAAAGCAAATCGTACCCTGAACTGCATAAAAAGAAGGGTGGCTATCAAGTCAAGGAAGATGATTGCCCTGCTCTAGTCTGCTCTCAGAGGAGCCCACCTGGAATATTGCATCCAGCTCTGGGTCCCCAGCACAAGAAAGACATAGACCTGTCCAGAGGAGGACCCCAAACTCAACCAGAGGGATGAAACACCTCTCCCCTGAATATAGGCTGGGTTGAGGCTGCTCATCCTGAAGAAGACAAGACTCCAGTGAGGCCTTAATGTGGCCTTTTGATATATGCAGAGGCTTACAAGAAAGATGGAGAGAGACTTTATACCAGCTTCTGTGGTGACAGGACAAGAGGCAATGATTTCAACTGAAAGAGGGTGGATTTATTTTGGATGTAAGGAAAAAATTGATGAGGATGAGGATGGTAAGATACTCGAAGGGGCTGCCCAGAGAATTTGTGCATATCTCATCACTGAAAATGTTCAAAGTCAGGTTGCATGGGACTTTGAGCAACATGGTGTAATGGAAGACGTCTCTGCCCATGGCCAGGGAGTTGCACTGGATGACAATAAAAGATCCCTTTCACCCAAACCTTTGTACAATTCTGCAGATTCCGTGAACTATGAATGTGCACAGAAACTGGAAAAAATAAGAAAGCTGCAAGTCTCTGTTCACATTCCTATCCTTTCTTCCCATCTTTCCATCCTTTATTTCTGTTTCCTCCCTTTCCCCTTAAAAAAATATAAAACTTGAATTGTGTCGTAGAGGAAACACAATGAAGATTTAAAGCCTGCACTGTGTGGACAAGGCTTTTCAGTTTAACTAGGAAAGAAGACATGTACAAGAAGTAAGAATTTTAAGATCATATAGAACACATTGTCATGTACTAAGATATAGACGTTCCGTGTTAAATGTGTACCAGTGTATAAAAAGATGGGAACTTTTCATGCTCTTCATCCTGGGGATCCTCAAGGACAGAATGAGTTCTTCTACAAGGTATATTTTAGATGTATCATTGGCACTGATGTTCTCTCCTGATAATGTTATAGATTTTTCAAATTTTTTACTCATAATGAAAGCATACCTCCTTATAGGAGTTACCAGATATAATCCTACAAAGTTGACATGCGGGATAGACTAAAAAGAAAAACAAAATTTAAAAAAGCGGTTCAGAAACATTATCTCAGTGAAAATTAGAAAACATAATCTGCTTAGACCTGGGCCTTAGTTTTATCCCATATCATTTTAATATGCTGGTATCTTTCATACTCCAAGCACCCTAAGGTATCTGAAACCAATCGCTCAATCTTTGCTTGTTGCCTATTTCCCTGCTCTAACACAGGTGACAAAAAAGATGAAGGAATTATCTTGAGTTTAGCTGTTGTCTGCCCCAACAGCCTTCTCTTTGTGTCCCTTATCCTTGCAGAAAATGCACCTAATTCACAGAGAAAAACACTGGATCCCTGAGCAATTCACTCATTTTTACTGTTTTCTAGATGTCTCTTCATGTTTCTCGTGCTGAGGCTGCAAGAGAAGTGTGTGCTCACCCAAACTGTTAACATAACGTCATTTTATTAATCATGTTATTTGAAAGAAATTAAAATTTACCTAAAAACCATATAGTTTTTCCCATTGCCTCATACTTCTCTGACATTCTGAAAAAAAAAAATTGCAGTTACTTAGGATGGCAGAATTTATACCACACAGGTGCTAAATACCAAGGGGCACATGAAGTCATGCTGTTCTAATGAGGATGGTGCTGTAAAGGTTGCAACAGAATAGCTTGTGAAGTAATAAAACCCATAATTATCAGTCTATCCCAAAATGCATTGTTAAAGCTTTGTTCCAGTATTTCATATTTGTATGAAACTCACCTCAAGGAAAATGTTTCTCCTCCTTACCCTTCCAAGTGGCTCATTTTGAAATACATAACTTAGCAGACTCTGCCTCAATTTATAAACTAAATTAAGACTCTGACTGAAGAAAACAAATTTGCATATATTTAACACCATGGAAAAGAGGAATCTGTTTAGTCTTGTGGGTCCTATTGAGAGGATGGAGTTGAGAAAAGAAAATACATCTCAGCTGAACTTCTTTAATTTGCAGTTGTTTAGTTTAAACTTTGGTTTAGAAGCTCCTGAGGAAAAAAAGTTCAGGACATTTTTTTTTCTGTTCAAACCAAAGCAGGCTACCAAAGTAGATTCAGTGTGTTTTCCCTTGCCTATTATTTAGCAATTTTTAGAAGAGTTTTCATGCACACTCAGTTTTAAGTGTCCTTTGAGCTCCCATTATTAAACACCATGAAGTCTGCAAATTCACATAGCTGATGTTGGTACTACATCCCGGCCATCAAGATAACAGATGTTGTAACTGCATACATGTGTTATAACAGGGGACCGAGGGAGAGAAGAAATTGAAATTGTCTAGTTATACTCTTTTTATTTCACTCTTTTCCACTGAAATGTTGCTTTTTCATCCTTCTTTAATGACTTGGATCATTTTTGTCTCTGCATCAGAGGTCTCTTAGGCAATACAGCATTAAGCTGAAGCTTCAAGGCAGCTGAACAGAGAAACTAAAGTGTCACTTTGGTGGCAGCAAAGAAGGAGAAAAACAACTTAGAAAAAAATTAACCTCACTATAACTGCACAGGGGTGGAATTCATGCTAAAGGCTCTTAATAAAAGCTATGTCGAGGGAAAGGAGATATCAAGGACTATCAGCAGAGCAAGTCAGAGGGAAAATGAATTGCAGAAATGTTGAGGGAGTGAAAGAAAAGAACATGGTATTTAAAAATGTGAAAAACTCATTCACGAGCAGCTAAGAAAACCTAAGATATTTAGATTTTTAACGTGACTACTTGGAAGAAAAGTTCAACCCCTCCTGCCCCACCTTCCAAATTTCAAGTTGCTTGCCCATGGTTGCTTCCCATTCTTTTATATCATGTCATTTCTGCATTGCTTTCAATCATGATATTCATGGAGACAGATGCAACCTGATTGTACATTCCCTGTGGAGAAGGAAAAGTACTGTCTCCATTTATGCTGCCCAAAAGCTGTTTGGGATAGATTTTCACGCCAGGGACTGGTGTCAGTCATTTCTAGGAATACTTGTGAGCTTGTCACATCAGCATGGACAATAAAAAGGGCTGGAGAAAAGACTGTTTGCTACATAGCTACTTAGCTGAAAAAGTGGGAGATGAGGAAGAACGGTCTATTCTCACAATGCTCAGTCTAAGAGGCAAGTGACCACATACAAATATGAGGTAAAATATATAGTCTGATTAGTTTACTCCCCAAAAGAGTATTTCACTTGAAGAAAAGTCTGTTCCCAAGAAGCAAAACTCTTTGCAGAGCCTATTTTCAATATTCCTGTGTAAATAAATTATCATGACAGGAACAGGTGGTTGTCAGTAATTCTTGATATGAACTAAATAAGAGGGACAACACAGCAGGATGAGCTTTAACAAATGGAAATCTCACAGCCACTGTGCATGAAAATAAGTTAGTGGAGAATAATGGCACAACAACATAAGTGCAAAGAGCTGGAAAATAGTGACAGGATGATCTAAGCTAACAAAAAAAAGAGAAAAGCTGCATTGGGGACAGTTGTGAAGTTAGGAGTGGTTTTGTGTTGTATGTGGCAGCTGGTGTGTGCTATAAGCTTTAGTGTTGGTGGACCAGAGAATCCATAGTAGCAACACTAAACCCCTCTGTTATATCTCCTTGGGACAAGAAACTGATATTTGATACCCAGCTGCAGGTATCAGCAGGGATCAGAAACTATCTCTGGAAGAGATGGACATAGGAACAGGAAAATCTAGGCAGAAGAACTAACATACAGACAACCATCATTTAAAGAGCATAATTGTATTTTCAGCACAATTTTACAGCTAGTACTACACTATTTTCATCAAGCTAGATGCATCATCTGTTGGACAAAAATGGCAAAAGAAGCCAAAAGATTTGGTCTGTTTTCTGGTTATTTTGGTTCTTTCTCCATTATAAACCTGAGTTATTTTCCCACTAGTTTCACTGCATGTGCTTCCTTCAACACAGAGACAATGTTAGTTGCAATCTGCTCCTAATGTCTTTTAACTAATCCTTAATCCCTACTTTACAAATTTACTACAGGCAATTACCTCAAATAGCCTTTAATCTGCATTTGAAGGTAATTATTTCAAAGTTCAGTCTGAACACTAGGAATCAACCCATTTTCTTGCTTTTGACTTTGAGAGAATCTTACAAAAGCAGCAATTTCATTGAAGTCAACAAGAAAAATGCACACATTTGCCAGCTGCCACGCAGGTTTTCCCTCAGAAGTGATATGAGCAGTGCTACTCTGGAGGATTTTAAAGTTGTTCTTCTAAGATGATGCTGTTGATACCTAATACTTTCAGAGTTTGCCTTCTAAGAGGGTATTCTGTCACACCTCTACACAAAGCTAAAATTCTCTTAGGCTTTCTCTTGAGCAATGAGGTTGGTGTTTGCAGTATATTCGATAGTCGTAAGAAATGCTGATCTCAAGTGTTTGTATGTAATAAGGCTGTTAGTATGAATAAGATCTCCTTGTCTGTTCCTTTGGCCATTTCACCTCCTTCTCTCTCTTTCCACTAAAGATCTAAATGATCATAGAATCATAGCATCATAGAATGGTAGAGGTTGGAAGGGACCTTTAGAGATCATCTAGTCCAACCCCCGTGCAGAAGCAGGTCAATCTAGATCAGGTCGAATAGGAACATGTCCAGGTAGGTCTTGAAGACCTCCAAGGAAGGAGACTCAACACCTTCCCTGGGCAGCCTGTGCCAGGGCTCCCTCACCCTCACAGTGAAATAGCTTTTTTCTTATGTTTAAATGGAAATTTTGTGTTTCAGCTTCATCCTGTTACTCCTTGTCCTGTTGCTAGATACCACCAAAAAAAAGGGATGCCCCAATATCCTGACACCCACCACTTAGATATTTGTAAATATTAATAAGATCCCCCTTGAGTCTCCTCTTTTCTAAATTAAATAGCCCCAGTTAATGATGGAGCTTTCACAGACCTTGCATGACATGTCCCCACTGGTCAAAATGAGCTGATGCTGTAATTCTGTCAGTCTATGGTTTCAACCTCCTTTGCCTTCAGACAAGCCCTTTTACTGCCACCAGGCATGGGAGGCTTGACTCATGCCTGAGACATGAAAGCTACAGCATCATTTTCTTCAATGCTTTCTAAAAATTCTTTATTTGTGATTACAGAAAAAAAAACCAACCCAAAACATCTAAAGCTTTTGGACATTTCTTTTTAGGGGGATTGTAAGAACACAACAAGCCAGACCACTTTGCCACGCTGTCACTTCAATGCATTTGTCGCTTGTTCCATCTGCTAACCAGATGGTTCTTACCCTAGCACACTGTCTTTTATGTGATAGTGGCAATACTTCTGTCCGTCTGTTTTCCACATCATCTGATGCACTTAGGCCTTCTACAGGACATGAATAATGGTAATAAGCTGGTGTGTTGTCTCTCTTATTTGGTCATGTTGTGATAATTTATTTTACCTAGAGTTTATTCAGGGGCTTGTAACTGATGTTTTCATAGATCAATCAAAAGGTAGCTCTCTAATCTGATCACTCATCTGCTTTTTCATTTCTGGATGCAGAAATCATTATGAGGAATTTTACTCATTTGAAATATATGGAAATTTGAGAAATCTTTTATTTCATTTTTGATCTGTAATTATTTTTGCATAATAGCACACAGATGCATGTGAGTTCACAATAAAGGAAATAAAATATGAGAGTGAAAACTTCCATTCTGTCGAAGTTTGTAAATACACAATACACAAGTCAGAGTGGAGGTTGCTAAGTGGTGTTACTTTAAGCATAATTCCCAATCATGGCCATCAGACAGGAATCTAAATGTGCCCTGATTTTTCAGAACTGATCAGCCTTTTTGGAATCCTGTCTCTTCTGGAAATAATTCTACTTCACTATGACCCTAAACAGAGATTTGACAGCTTGAGCATAGAGGTTTACTTTTTTAACTTTCCAGAGCTATAGAAATAGTTGCATAGACTCATAGAAATGTTTGGATTAGAAAGGACCTTTAAAGGTCATCTAGTTCCAACTCCCCTGTGTAAGCACATCACTAGATCTGATTAAGGTCTAGAGCATAAGTCTGATGAGGAGCATCTGAGGGAACTGAAGTTGTTTAGCCTGTTCATTTAGGGGAGACATTTTCATTCTGTACAACTACCTGAAAGGATGTTGTAGGGAGGTGGGTGTCAGAATCTTCTTCCAAGTAACAAAAGATAGGACAGGATGATATGATCTCAAGTGGTACCAGGGGAGGTTTACTTTGGAGATAAGGAAAACTTCTTAACTGAGCGGATTGTTAGACACAGGAAGAGACTTCTCAGTAAGGTGGAAGAGTTCTCATCCCTGGAGATATTTAAAAGACACATAGATGAGATGCTGAAAGATGTGGTTTAGTGGTTGGATTGTCAGTGTGAGGTTAGTGGCTGAACTTAATGATTTTAAAGGTCTTTTCCAATCAAAATGATTCTTTGATTGTGTGGTTGCTCACAGCCTTGAAAAACCACCCTGAAAACTACCAACAATGGGGCATCCATAGCTTTACTGGACAACTTGTTCTTGTTTCTCATCACGCTCATTGTAAAGAATTTCTTCCTTAAATCTAATCCAAATCTATCCTCTTTCTGTTTAAAACCATTACCCTGTGTTCTGCTACCAAAGGACCTCCTGCAAAATCTCACTTTATCTTTCTTGTCAGCCTGCTTTAAAGTATAGAAAGGCTGCATTAAGGTCTCCATGGAATTTCTATAATGGTATCTTTAAAATGTGCAAAACATTTGATATTTGCTTGAGTTCTTTTTTTCTTCCTTTACTCATGCCCTTGTTAGTACAACTAACTATAGAATTGTTCTAGGTTTTCTCAAGCAGCAACAGAACTATAGTTTATAAAGCAAACTAAGGATTAGAGTTGTTTGTACAGTTCGTCTCATCAGAATTGAGAGGTGTTCACATAGTACTGCTCATGTCCATGATTTTGGAAATTTGTATGTGCAAGTATGTGTGTGCATTATTTCTTTCTCCTGCAATCCATGTTTACAATTTACCTGGTCACATGGCTGCCTGAGACACTTTTCTTTCACTTTTTAATTCTTGCAAGAGTTCTTTGTGAAAAGAAAAGAAGTTTTATATTGAAATTAGCACCTGAATCTCTATCTCTCTGTAGATTTTGTTTCCTAGTGGAATATTGTTCTGCTAGGATTTTTTTTCTCCTTTAATTTTAGTAACTATTTGAACACTCTTTTCTCAGGATATGACACTAGCCTAAAACGTGATATAATGTACACACACAAGAGTCTCATGTTTCACTTTTAAGGAGAAGTACATTGTTTCTGTGTGAAATCAAATTTAGATTTTAAATCTGTTGCACATCTTCCAGACTATAGGAGAAATTCCTCCTCTCCCAGTGCCTTTATGCCTCACTTATATTGCCATGTAGTAGTACAAAAAAAATAGAGTATGATTTTATCCCACTGTTACACTTACATAACCCCATTCTGCTGAAATGCATTGTGGCAGAGAACACTTAGTCTCTGGGATTGTCACCTTGCCCTTAGGAGGATCCTTTACATATCCTGCTTACGTTATATCCACAAGGAACCTCTGAAAAACAGAGATTGATCACTCTAGCAAAGATATGCTTTTTCCCAAGAAATTATTTCTTTATGAATGTTTCAAAGCAGGCCTCTAAACCTTGTGGCATTCACATGACTTCACACACATGAGAATGTAAGTGTAACTCAAGTATGGAGAACCAGAGAGAGTGCAAGTGAGATACACTAAGGCAGCAATAAGAATCTAAGTTTGGGTTACAGAAACCATGGTTTCCTCTCAAGGATGTACGCACCCAATATTTCCAGATCTCTGCCTGCTATGCAACAGTGTCACCTGTCTGCCTGCAAACCAAGAATGTTTCAGATTAACCCTGCTGGTGTCGCAGCCCCAGTCAGATTCTAATAAACTGAGACTGAGACAACATATTTTACACAGACGAGAAAAAAGCAATGCCTTTGGTGGTGTGACTGTGTCTTCCAGCTTGTGCTTAGTCTTTGCAGTAGGGAAAAAAAATGTTAAAGTTCTTATTGGAAAATGTTGATGTCTATTGCTGATCATTATGAGCTCTCTTGCTTTACAGAACAAGATGACTGAATGCAAACTACCAATTAACTATGGTTCCCGGAGTTTCCTTGCTGTAATATCACATCCAGGAACTACAGTGGAACCTGGTGGTTAGCAGAGGCTGTAGCTGTGCCAGCGAATGACCTAACAAATCACTGCTATAGCCAGTTGGTTTCCTGTATCCAGGAATGGTCTCAGGCAGTGAGTAATTTACCTATGAGAACATACACCTAGTTTTCTTAAAGATGATCACCACAATAGGAGCCTCAGGTGTACTTTATGATAACTGCTCTGACTTATATAACACACACAGACATAACTGGCTTTTTTCACACTGAAAACATTACAGATACTATACAAATGTTGTCTACTGATGTTTACCTGGAACTTTTCACTGTAACACCAATGTGAAGGTTAAGAAGAAAGGTGACAGTGTCTTCACCCTGCCTCAGCCTTGAAGGGCTGGGTTTCTGCTTTAGGTTAGTTTTCAGTTATTGGAAAGGTATGGTTCATGTTACTTTACATTTATGATAGCAATTAATTACTTTCATTGTTTTAAGGCTCACTTAAACCTACACAATAGTTGACATAGTCTGTCTTTGAAAAGGCTTATAGCAGATAGCAGCATTACAGACTGCATCTGTGCTGTGGGAGAGCATGTTTGGTTTACCTTGCAAACGTGCATCTGGACATTCACTGGGGCACATGTATACACTGGTATCTCCCTCGCATACTCTGATCTTCCGGTTTTGCAAAGAGAAATCCATTGCCAGGGGACATCAAGAAATAACGTCACAAAGGAGAAAACTGGAATTAGGGGCTCAGCATGGGAGTGCACTAGCTCTGCACTTTACCTCTACTGCAAAGGTTTTTCAGATAAATCACTGCAACACCACAATATATGTCCACAATTCTGTGTTTTCTCTGTTTCTTCTCATGGTTTCTTGTTAAATGTCTGAATTCTCTAATGAAAAAGCTGTGTGGCATTTAGCAGCTGTGTGATGACTGCTTCTCAAGGAATGTATCTGAGTTTTATAGACACTGTTCAAAGATACTGACATAGTTAGCATTGCTACCATCTCCTCTGAGAAGAGCCTTTCAGAATTCTCTAGGAGGATCATAGTGATACCTTCTGTTGGGTGATTCATGAAATCTGCAGAAAGGTGGTTTTTTACATAAGGAATTTACCATGTGCTTCACAATGATATAGAGGTGTTTACACATTGTGCATACTCAAAGGGCTGTCGAAGGAGTTATAATGAGTGTAGGCTCCTGTCCTCATCTGCTCTAAGTCATACTGTGGTTCCATTAGATTTATCATGGACTGAAGTGTTCAGACCTTGCATGAAGCTTGATGAAGCAAATCTGGATAATTTCACAGATGCAATAACATCTGAATAAACTTTCCAACCTGAAACCTCTTGTAGACTCTCTTAACCTAACCTCCAGTATGTCATAGGTCCTGTGTGCTGCTGACTGGATGTTGATGCTGGATGGCATCCTAACAGTATGTTTTAACATGGATGTTTAGACTATGTGCCTATGTTCACTGAAATAACTAGGCAGATGTGTCTAATCTGTGCAGTGAAGGTTTAGATGCAATAAGACTTGATAGAAGAGCTGTTTCTCAGTTCACACCACTGCAGTTACAACTGACACAGAGTCATATTACATGATCTTACAACCACACCAGATCTCTACAGCTGAAAAAAAAACAAACAAAAAAACCCCATCAATTGTTTTTTTAAAAAGCTTAGCATTCTGGAAATAGATTTCAATTAACCAAATTTGAACATATGCCTATAAACCTGCACACACATATATAGATATTTGGGTGGGCTGTATAGGTGAATATGTTTATACACACACAGATACAAATACATGTCCACAATTTTATGTGAAGTAGCTTTCTGCATGTTCTCTCCTTATATTAGAAAGTAAAAAAATAGTCACGGCTTGACCTTACTGCTAACTCTCTGCATGTTAATAGGTGAGAGATTCACAAACTCGACAATTCTGAACTACTATGGAATAATTTCTCTTCAGCTTTAAAGACTCCACTGATAGTTGACTGACTTACTCTGCAAACATTGGCAATCATAAGAGAAACTTCATAGTTAATGGCAAGAATATAAATTATGTTATCCTGGAGATAAGGATACGATGTCTCAATTTAGTCCTTACATTTGAATTAAATATTTTTGAGAACATTTATTCTACCATCCAAATTTTTAACATCAATTGTCCTACTTTTTTGGTTTAGGTTGCTTAATTATCTCAACAGAGAAAAGATGAACGCTCATGGGTAGCTACAGCTATTTTTAAAATCAGCTCAAGTATTTCCTTCCTGCTTATACCTAGAAATAATAGAATCCTTTTTTCTTTGCCTTTTCAACCTTGGAATGACTAATTAGCTGACTTTTACGTTAAATCCCACAGATATTACGAGCCTTACGCTGGGAAGCAGGAGGTCTGAAGTCTCTACCTGTGGCATTAGGTGGCTGCAGTAACACGAATCAATCTGACTATTACAAGGCTCTTCAAACCTTTGGTTGGAAAAGTGCTTTGAACAAAATGGAGCATTTGCAGAAAATAGTGTAAAAGGTGACAGAATTTTAAGCACAAAGTAAAATAAATCTAGAAGAAACAGATAAGAATAAAAATCATTAAGGTTTTCGCACTGGTAGATACCTTTGCCCTTTTATGTATATTTTAAAATAATTTCTATTAATACCATTTCTAGCAGACAAACTTCAGTTTGAGTGCTTTCCAAAAAAGAAGATTTTTCATCCATAACTGAAAGTTCAATACACATTTTGAACAGTTCTGGTAAATTACCATTCTAAATGATGGTAGAATTGGCATTAACATGACACTGTTGTTCTGGCTGGGGTCATTCCCATGCCACTAGAAGAAAGGAATGCACTAATCAGTAAGAAAAATGTGATGAAGAGAGAGAAAAATCAAATTAATTGCCCATGCACTTTCTCAGACTTACATTTGATGCAAACGTCTTAAATCTTGCATCTTATCTGGATTTTACCTAGAACCTCTTAGCCCACACTGACATGGCAGATCACTGCTCATTTATTTATTTTGCTTAGTCTGATTTATGCACACATTCAGTGAAATTGTGCTATTGTGGAGCATCTGGGAACCTAGCCTTGTTTAGGAAAGCACAGATTGAGATCTGCGTGTGCATTGGTGGGAGGAGAAAGAGGGAGGGTACTGTGCAGAGGGTAATATAAACAGCATTTCTCTTTTTTCCACTCACCCTCTACTATTAATACATATGAATAAATGAAACATCTTTCTGTAAGGCATATAAATAACAAAAGTGTTACAAAATGCATATAGAGTGTGTGTGTGTGAAATATTTGTCCATCCTTCTGTTTGCTAATTCCTGTCAGAACATTCTCTCTCCAGCAAGGTGCAGTGGAATCTGCACAATTAATTGCACTTCTCTGAGTCCAGGAGCAGCTGCACAAAAGCTGAGCTTTTGAGTGGCACTGGAGACTGGAGTAGGTGGGCAGGTGAGAGTAAATGGTGGGGTGGAGGGAAAACTCATTTCCCTGCTTCAGTACTCAGTCATGATGGATTATCCTACCACACTGTAACACATTTTGCAAGATTCTGTTACTAAAATGAGACTACACTTGTTGTGCCTCTTGACAGGTTTTAACAACCTTTGCTGAATGCAGCGTTAGTTTTGGCTCATGTTGCAGCTATACAATTTTAATCTTATTTTTCATGATAGAAGCTCTGTATTGATGAAATAATCGAGAAGAGGTAGTGATAAAACTAACAATGTGTTCATCAGGAAACCGGGATTAAAATACTTGAGGGTTTTCCCAGACCTGCTGTAAAAAACTCAAACAAAAATGAAAAAAAACCAGCATTAATTTCAATATGCAGGTGTCAGAGGATGTATCAGTAGATTTGGCTCAGTGATGGGTTCGAGTATAAGCAACTGCTTAGAACAACAGACTGTGTGTCAGCCCTGGCTCTTGCACTTTCTTTCTCTGTCCACATAAACTCCAGTCCCTCATCCTGGAGGACCAGTTCAGTTGTAGAGGTCAACATGTGAAGCTCTGACATGCTTCTGCTAGAGCATTGTGACTTAGGATATTTCATAAGCAATATTCTATCTGACCCATTCAAACCACTGACACAAATAGCTCAGTATTATTATAAAGCTTTAATCAAGAATGATAAACTGAGCCATTGTGAGCTAGCTGACCTCATTAGTGTGTCAATACAGCATAGGTTAGAAGGAACAATAGCCCCTTCCTGTGAATCAGGACATTACAGAAAGGGAAACAGAATGGGAAAGGGAAAGGGAATAGGAAAGGTAAAAGCAAAGGCAAGATCTTGAATTGAAAACAACAGCCCAGATCTCTCAGGCAAATGAAAATGTGTATTTGGTAATGCTGCTAAATTTGACAGTAAATTAGAGTTTTGAGTCCTCTATTTTCCTCCATCACCAGATCTCATCTGTTCCCTGTGACTCAAATGGGCTCTGCTATGCAGAGTTTGAGAGTGGAGAGCTCAACCACACAAAGTGTGGCAGTGAAAACAAGCTCATAATGAAAGGTGCAGTTCAGTAATACTGTTCACAAATGCTAACAAAAGCATGTAACAAAAGATATTTCCATTTTAATTTGAGGGAACACAGCACAATTACATATGAAGTTAGAAACAGTTTCAGAGTAGTGAAACAGGTTTTCATTGTAATTTCACTACTTTTACCACAGTAATTGCATTGTTAAAGTAAAATAAAAATTCTGATTTTAAACCAAGTATATTTCATTAAATTGCCTTCATTCGGTTAAAATGCACAGTTCTTATGGAATGATGCTGAAGTTGGATATTCTGCTTGTAATCTGTTGACTTTGTCTTTATTTTATTGGTTGAAATTCTTTTAGAATGAGATTCTTCTAATGAAAGTAAGTTCACTTACAATGTCCTGTCTCCAACTGTAATCTTTATCTGCAGTTGGTTAGTTAAAAGGAGGACAGGCAGGTGGTGGGTGAGTCATCATCTGACAGTATCTTTGGAGGATTTCAGGTGTTGCTTCTTTCAATCTGAATCTTCTCCTTCTAACAGCCTTTCCACATGTACCTGAGTAATGAGAACGGAGCATGCAAACAAAATCAGGACTGAGATGCCTCACTCATGCTGTAGGTGAATAATACAGCTCAAACAGGACTATTCTCAAGAATAACAACATGCTTGTGCTAAGTGTTTTCATCTTTTGGACTTTAGTAATTTAACAGCCTGTGTCAACTAACCTTTCTCGTTTCAGGTCATCATATCTACAGAGAAGTTCACAGGAGCTCAAGAACATAAAGGATATATTTTCTGCAGCTTTACAAACTGTAATTGAAGGCCAGTCTTTTAATATGTGTTGGTTTTATCGCTTTGCTTTGTTTTTTTTAATCAAATATTCATTCGTGTACTCCATGCAAACAAGTTACAGCCATCAGTGCACTGCACTGTGGCCCCAGAGACAACTGGCCCGAGAGCATGGTGGTTCACACCAGCGCTCTACCACAAGGAGGCAGTGAAGCTCCAGACACAGATGGGCAGGGCTGATTCATTTAATCCTTTCTCTTTTTCAAAAATTCAGACAAAGAAATCAGGTCTGAAAGAACAACACTGAAGTGCAATAGGTCACAGACTCAATTTTTTTTTGTTTTGAATTACTGAAAACAAAACAAAAAAAGGTCTTTAAAATTAAAAAAAAAAATTAAAAGAAAGCTGCATAGCTTCTGGCCCTTACAAGCATTAGTGATATATCTTTCAACATCACCTGTATTTGTTTTGCATTAGCTCTAGAAATGTCACTTGATTAAAATGTCAGGAATGTTTGATTCAATATAATATACTGGTTCCAAAACTGTGAGTTGAACCAAAATTTTTTCTCTGTTAAAAATGGTGAAGTGTTTAATGGAATACATGAGGCCGTTCTGTGTGATCTTTTTAAAACAAATCCAAAAACTGCTGTGGAATACAAAAACAGAATGAATGAAACAGTAAAAGATCTGAAGAAACCTCATACAAATGCTTGTCACTAGCCATTACAGTGCTGTGCTTCACTTTATCAGTAAAATTGCCTTGGGCAATGGCCTTCCCCGTGCAACCATTTTCTTGTCTCTGCTGGTTTAATCACACAGCTATAACAAGCTAAAAGGCATACAAAGGTGTTTTAAAATAAATAGCCTATTTTCTTAGTAGTTTACAGCTCAACTGAGAAAGAAGGACAGAAGGGGAAGTAAACCAGAGACTGCATGACTTCCCAATGCAACTCAATGTCAGAGCTGCAAATGCAATTCTTGTCCTTAATGCATTAAGTATGAAACACTTGAGCTTGCCTCAGAGTTGTTGGAAAGCAAAAAAGTACAGTGGCCTGACAGATCAATGGATGAAAAATCCTGCAAGGACTATTCAGTACAAATGAACAGAGCCTCTGGATCTGTGTTCTTGAATCATTTTTTTGTAAGCTGGATGGTTTTTGAGAACTATGTCCCACCTTCTTGTTGCAGTCTTCCCTGATCACGTGCCACTGTTGGAGAAAATCACTGAAGTTCATAGCTGTGAATATTTGGTGTTCATTTATACCCTGCAGAGGTACAAAATAATTCAGGTCAGAAGGAAGTGGTTCATCTGGAAGTGGTTCATCTGGAAGTGTTCCAGCTGCTGCAGGATCATCTTTCAAGTTAGATCCAACTCTAAAATCAGATCTGGCAGCTCAGGGACATATCATTCATGTTTTGGACACGTCTAATGAGGGAGAAGTCACAGCGTCTCTTGCCCCATGTCGAGGTGGCTGGTCACTCTCATTGTGAAAATCTCTTTTCCCGGTCCCTGCTCAGAGTTGCTACTGATGCCCATTGTCTTCTATCGTACCACAGTGTACCTCCCACTGCTGTCCCTCCATGCTTTCCCTACATAGACAGCAACAAGGTCTCCCATTTCTCCAGGCTGAATAAGTGCAGTTCTCCCCATCTCTTCCTGAACACTATGCCCTCCAATCATGAGATCAAGGCCTCTGTTCGAATTTCTAGTCCTGAGGAGCCCAAAACCACTCTGAAGGCAGGCCCAGCAATGGCAAGCAGAGGGAAAGCAATACTTTCCTGATAACAGCTACTGATAATACAGCTCTAGACCTGGATTTTGTTGTGCTCTACCTGAAGTGCACACTGCTGACTTAAATAAGGTAGATAGTACTAATTATGATCAAAGAGAAAGTTCTATGGCTGCACACAGGACAGAGAGCAAAGCATGACGTTATCTTTTTCTATCCTGTTTGCTGATAAATGGCTAGGAATCTTTTCTTCTGGGTGAGGGAAAAAACCTACCAAACAGGTAACATCTGAAGTTTCGTATACCTTTTATCTGGACTTTGTTGTGTTTTTTTTATTTTGGTTTGGATTTTTTTCTGTGGGAAACTTAAAACCAAAACAAGCCAAGTAAGCAAAAGTTAACAAAAATCAGAGAACCTAGAGTATCTTATATGTGAACACATCCATATCCATTTTAAATAGAGTGACTTTCTTTTTTTAGTAGCCAAAGAACTTCTACAGAAACAAATTTATTATATTCAAATTATAGATGAGTAAATGTTTATATTCAGATTCAGTAACATCATTACAGTCTCAGAACTGTTCTAAATAATAAATAGAAAGCTGAATCTCATTTATTAGTCACCATTTTTTTCAATGAATGAATCCTTCCTCTTTTCTGCATACATCAAAAGGCTTATTTCCTCAGAGCACTTTTGTCACTAGGCATCTCTTAAAAAACAAAAAACTGGCTACCAAGGTGTCTTTTGTTCAAAATCAAGCTCTAGAAATTGAGCAGTGGAGCGCTATCTACAGGCATGCCCACATATTAAAAAATTTCCCCCTGTCCTGAATTGTTCCTTTCTTAGCCTCCACCCTATTGTACCAAACTGTCCTGAGTAACATGGACAGATGAGCAGCCTAAAAGGGTTAATTTTCACTGCATTGATTGGCAGTTTTAAATATTTACACTTGATTAACAACCAATGCAAAGTGTTGAGGCTGTGGCCTGAACCATCTCCTTAAACACAAAAGAATAAATTTATCTGAAGAATTAATTGCTTCCATCAAGAAACACAGGACAGATGCAAGAATTAGTTCTGTTTTGTTTTGTTCAATTATTTCAACTGCTTAAGTACGATCAATCCAGAAAACCATTAACAAAGTTTGTCCAAAGTTTGTGGGGTGTGTTGTGTCATTATATTGAGGTGCAAGGAGTAGATTCTTGCTTGATTCTTCAAGTCAGCACAGCCTTTCAGAGTTATATGAGATATCTACCAAATCAACACTACAGTTCAAAATGATGAGAATCTCTTTCCTGTGACATCATGTGATAACAACACATTCTAAAATCTTCCTTTGGCAGTTGCTTGGGTTTATTTCAAGACACTTGTCCACTATTAAAATTCGGTAATATAACTGGTAGTTTTAAATGGGTTCACAGATCAAGGAGTTTATGCAAGCTTATCCATCCCTATAGACAATTGATTGGTTAAATGGTGCAGAAAGTGAAAGGAAGGACTCACAAGCTTAGTGAGTCTTGGCCTCTTACAATGAGTTTTTGTCATTTGTAACAGAAACCTTGGGGGACATGTCTAGAACTTCCATATCAAACAAAATATGTTCAAAGATAGGACCAAAGTGCTCTTTGGCTGGCACCACTGAAAATGCCGGTACATGTTATATGCTTATTATTTATTAAATAGCTGGACCTGAAAGTTCACGATAGAGGTTGTTGAATGAAGTTTTCTCGAGGTATTTTTAATTCCTTATAAGTCTTAAGTACCACATTTGTCAGAGTGAGCAATCTGCTCACCATTTTACATAATTTAAGAAGTCCACACCATAAATTGCTGTGTGAATCTGAACCTAGCCCTTGGACTGTAAAATGTCACTCCTAGGACGGTCTCAGGAGAAGGAAACCTATGAGCTTCCCCATGATCTCAGGCCATTTCTGTTGAGGAACCATCCAAGGCAGCTTCAGGGAAAGCAGAGATGACAGACAGACCCGCAGGGGAACATTCCCCTGCTACACCAGTGATGAACCTGACAGAAATCACCAAGTCCCCAGCACAGATTTTCAAAGGCTGAAATGTTCTACATCTCATTTCCACTACAGTAAAGGACACTTTGACACAAATAGCAAATGCATTCATGGTTTAGTAATGATAATATAGCTGAATTGCACAGCAAAATAATTACATAATCAGGTAGGTCCTAACACTTATGAGTTTACAGGCTCAGTAAAGGATTCTCAAGGGATCTATTCTCAGATATTAGAAAATCATTTTTTATGAGCATAGCAGTTCCCAACATCAAAATCGCTCCTTACAAGTGTGAATGAGACATATCTAATGCTGTAATTTTCTGTTTACATTTTCTGTTGAGAATTCAACACATCAAACCAAATTGCCAAAAGTTTTATGGAACCCTAGGACCAACTTTAGTAGGAGGGAAAACACTGGCATGCAATTTCACCCACATAAAGGATTATATTCTGCCTGCCTTACATGAACTTATCCCTGGAGACATGTAGTTACATAAACAAGAGTACTCATAAGGTGTAACCACCCTTTGCATACATAGTGCATTGAAATCTGCATCATATCGCCACCATACAAGAAATCCGGCTTGTTCACAGATGTCAGAGCCACGGTTTACATGGTGCTTTCCAATGGGCTGACATTTGCACAGCCACTTGTCCACTGTAACTCATAGAATCAGAATCATAGCGTTGTTTGCTTGGAAAATAGCTTCATGGCCAAGGCTCCCTCATTGGCAACTTCAATGTGTGATGTTTGCTAATGCAAATATCTTAAGTGTATGACAATTTATTCATGCTATCTAACAATGTGGGTTAAAACCAGTACAATTTAGACTGTTGTCATTTTTTTGTATCTTAATTTTTATTTTGTTTTTCAATATATGTTAAAAGGATTAGGACTGCAATATGGAATCAGTTTCCCAAGCAACTCACATTACCAAAGCTAAATCAGGATTGCATGGCTTTTAAAGTATGAAAGTGGTTTTTTCATTCTTACAGTTTAGGATCATCACATAAGAGAGGCTTGCAGGTGGACAGAATAATTTCTTCAGTGGTAGAAGGAGATGTATGTAAGAAGGAATACAAGATCCTCCCACATAATTTTCAGGTTCCTTTCTCTCAGAATGCTTGCTCTTATTCCTCAGATTCATGAATACATGTTTAAGATTAATTAAACGCCTATCAAAAAACTAGTAGCAAATTTGAGGCACATTTCCTTCCTTATGCTTCATGAGCAGATGATATTTTTATCAGCTTTCCAAGGGCAATGCAGCACTTCAAGCCTTGCCATTATACCCCTTCCAGAAGATGTTCACGTGAGTAAATGCAAATAGGCAGGAAAAGCTTCAAGAAAGTTTGCACCTAATTTTGTGGGTGTGTGTTTTATGCTTTCCTTATTACAACTGTCTTGGTTTGACATGACAGCCATTTCTGGTAAGGGAAGGGGGCTGTAAAGATGGCTCCTGTAAGGAGTTGCTCTCCCCAGCTCTGAGCCAGACCCACTTCTGGGGCTGAGCCAATTAGATGCCTCCACAATCACTTTCTAAGAAGCAGCCAGAAGAGGAGGCTTCTTCCTCCTTCTTCTTCCTTTTTCTTAGTTCTTCTGGCTGTTGTTGGTGCAAGGAGTGGGAAGAGAGAGAGAAGCAACCATGCAGACTCCAAGGTCAGTGAGGAAAGAGAGGAGGAGATGTGCTGGAGCACAGACTCCCCTGCATTCTATGGAAAGGACTGGTCAAGCTGGTACTCATTTGCATTTCATTAAAGACCTTGCATCAGGGGCAGAGACTCATTTTGCTAAAGACCCCATGCCCTATCCCTCAGAACTTCATCTATGCATCTTTTGAATATCTCTAGGGATGGTGACTCCACCATCCCCCTGGGCAGCCTGTTCCAATGCTTAATAACCTCTCAGTGAAAAAGTTCCACAGAATGTCCAGTCTAAACCTCCCTTGATGCAACTTACACACATTTCCTTGTGTTCTATCAGTTATTACAGATCAACTCCTACATCACTATAACTCCTGTCCAGGTAGGCGTATAGAGTGATCACATCTCCTCTCAGCCTCCTGTTCTCTAGGCTAAACATCACCAGCTCCCTCAGCCGCTCCTCATCAGATTTGTTCTCCAGATCTTTCACCAGTTTGTTGCCCATCTCTGGACACAGTCCAATACCTCAATGTCGTTCTTGTAGTCAAGGGCCCAGAACTGAACACAGTGTTCGAGATGCAGCCTCACCAGTGCTGAGTACAAGGGGACAATCAGCTCCTTGGTCCTGCTGTTCACAGTATTATTTATACAGGCCAGGATTCTCTTGGACTCTTGGCCACCTGGGTATACTGCTGGCACATGCAGGGCTGAGGAGCACTCATCATTGCATGTCCTGCTCTGATCCATTTCTGTGCTGGATGGGATGGCACATACTTTGCCATTTCACACCCTGCACCGAGTCCTTCAGTTTAAAGCCCTCCTGACCAATTTGGACAACCCATTCCCAAAGCAGGAGGAACTGGAGATGTGGGTGCAGATGCAGGACTGTGACTTCACTGCAGTCACAAAGACATGGTGGGACAGCTGCCATAACTGGAGCACAGCCATGGAGGGCTATGGATTGTTTAGGCAGGACAGGCTGACAAGGCGTGGAGGTGGAGTTGCTCTCTATGTGAAGGAGCAGTTAATGTGTAGTGAACTGCTCCTGAGTGGGGATGAGGAGAGGGTAGAGTGCTTATGGGTAAAAATTAATGGGCAGGGCAAGGCAGGTGATATTGTTATAGGAGTTTGCTACAGGCCACCTGAACAGGAGGAGGAAGTGGATGAGGCCTTCTACAAACAGCTGAGAGCTGCCTCACAGTCACAATCCCTAGTCNGGGCAAGGCAGGTGATATTGTTATAGGAGTTTGCTACAGGCCACCTGAACAGGAGGAGGAAGTGGATGAGGCCTTCTACAAACAGCTGAGAGCTGCCTCACAGTCACAATCCCTAGTCCTCATGAGGGACTTCAACCACCCTGATATTTGCTGGGAAAGCCACACAGCCAAGCACACACAGACCAGGAGGTTCCTACAGATTGTTGACGACAACTTCCTGTCACAGGTGATTGAGGAACCAACGAGGAGGGGTGTGCTGCTGGAGCGGGTGCTGACAAATAAGGAGGGTTTGCTTGGGGATATCAAGGTTGGTAGCAACCTGTCTGCAGCAACCACGAGATGGTAGAGTTCAAGATCCTGTGTGGAAGAGGCAGGACACAAAGCAGGACCGTGACCCTGGACAACTTCAAAAGGGCAGGAAGGATGA
>WBNH01003498.1:67104-104719 GCA_013401255.1 Urocolius indicus | reverse complement strand
CCGAGCGGCCCCGAGCGGCCCCGGGCGGCCCCGAGCCAGCCGCGAGGCTCTGCCGGCGGAGCGGGGTCCGCGGCCGCTGCCGCTCCTCGGCTGCTTGGGCCGCCCGTGGGGGACGGGAGGCGGCAGCCACCCGAAACACCCCTCATCTGCTGTCTCGGCCGCGCTCGAGGCGTGTTTTCCGGTGAGCACGGTGCATCGTTAAGGTGCGGATGCCGCTCTGTGTTTTGGGCGCGGGGCTGTTGCGGGCAGCTGGCTCAGGCGCGTGTCAGCTGTTTTACCCCGCGGGCACACCGAAGCCCGTTTGCTCTGACACGCGGAGCTGACGGTGATAAACACGATCCGCTGGCGCGGCAGCCGCGGGCTTTGCGGTTACTGAAGGAAAGGTGCACGCGCGTTACGCAGCCGTTTTCCCCTCCAGGGAATCGCCTGTCGTTTAGCCCTGGGTGCAGCTGCCCAGGGGAAGGACGGGCTCTGGCGTTCTGTAGAGCCGAGGGACCTCGTGGCAGACGTGTGTCGGCATGACTGAGACCTTTGCTGTCACCTGCAACGCACCTTGATTTGCCTTGGTTGTGTGTGAGAGACGTAGCTGTACACGTGGCTTGCTCTGTATTTAAAAGGTATAAACTTCAGGGTTGCTCTTCTTTCATCCCCTTTTGGTTGGGATTTCAGCGGCCTTGTAGTCGGACACGGCATCTGGGTTTGCAGCCGACGTTCGGCGTCACTCTTACGTTTGGCAGGTCGGTGAAAGTGTTCTGCTTGTCTGGTTATGTTGGTGAGTTACACTTCTTTTTTTAGTTAGTAGTGCTGTATTTTGCACAAGTACATTTAAGAATTGCAGAAAGCTGTTGTGTTTGGTCCGTTCATGTTTTACGTGCCTAATTCTTGATTATGTCACAGTAGGCTGCAGTATTGAGTAGCTATACAGCTGAAGGGTAAATGAACTGTTAGTTGGTGGTCACAGATGGTCTGAATGAATGCCTGTTGCCTCTCTGTGTCCTGAAATTGCTAGGCACGGTGATAAATCACTTGGACCTGGCATATTCTGTCAGTGTGGAGCCACAAAAAGATTTTCCTTCTGGTAAGGAAAGCTGTAGAGCTTTCAATTCCTTCTGAAATGTGAGCAAGGCTCTTAAAAAGAAATGTAAGAGGTTGTTTTGTACAAAGTAGCTCATCTGAAACTGCTGTTTACTGTTACCAGGACATTCTTATCCTGGTTGCAACTGATCCCTGCAGTCCTGTAGGCTTGAGGCAATTAAGTTTGAGATTATTAATTATGGCTACTGTCCTGATAGATAGTACTCAAAAAAAAGCAGCAATTTGTAGCCCATTAAAAGCATTTGTTTCCCACGTGGCATGCAGAATACGTGCAGTGGGGATGGCTGCCTGCTATGTGTCTACGTTTACTGTTTATGTGCTGTAGCTGCATGCAAGCAGTATATATTTGTGTAGAGGTCTAGAGGAACTAGATACTTAAACCCACCTGCATTGCACTTCCGCATAGTTTTATTAAAATCCATGTCAAGTAGCTACATAGAGCAACAGATTGCAGTGGGATCCATCACAACAGCAACGTTTCCTTCCTTTTTTCTTGTTGCAGTCTGTAAAATGACTACAATAACTTCTTCAAGGGGAAACACGGAAGTGGTCAGTGCCAGAAGAACAGAACCACACGATGTCTCAGATATTAACAGCCTCTTCAGCCATTTTACAGAAGTAGTTTTTGGAAGAATTGATGTCACATACCTTTTGTAAGTAACAGTATTTTAGGGTCATTATACTACCCTAGAAACACCAAGAAGTTACACAGCACTTAAAAAGGCAGAAGATGTGATAAGCCTTTACTTGGTGTGGCATAATGACTTCTTAGGTTATTCACCGAAGAGCAAGAAAATCTGCTTCCATTTCTAGTCTGTGTCACACAGGCATGGCTTTGTACAAACTTGGGTCACTGCTGCCAGCATGGTGGACGAGATTAAAGTCTATACTAGCTTCCTGTTAATAAAAGTTCAGAAGAAATCCTTTTGAAGAATACCTGACGAACCAACCAGACTCCAGTATCTGCTGTCTGCTTCATCTAATAGAATCCTTTTGCCTGTTGGAGACTGATAGAAGTAGAGGGTCAGGAAGAAGGGTTTTTAATCACTGTGTGTTCTTGACCATTCTGATTTCTTTTCCTGCAGACATCTAAATCTTTTCATTCTCTTCTAGTTTCCTCTTAATGAAAGAAATTGGGTTTGTTTTTTTTTTGCCTCTCTTTGTTCTTCCTTGTGAGATGACAACTATCTGCTATAAAATACATTTCAATATGCTGCTGTTTCTCACGCCCCCAAGACACCTACTATTCTCTGTGCTTTGACATCAGTATTCTAGCTGCCTGCATGGCAATGTCCTTAATGGAAATGGGTGGCTGTAGAAGTTTTCTGTTGCCTTCATCACTGGAGATAGTGAAGTACCTTCTGCACTTCCCGTTTCTGTGCAGCGATGAAGAGCAGGCAGGGACAGGCTGTGTGAAATGCTGATGGATCACTTAGTTTTTTCCACTGAATTGCAAATATCTCAGGTATTTGGGAAAAAAATAGATATATGAAGTACACAGAAGAGGGAGTATTTAAGTATTGCCTATCAAATTCATAGTAATTGAGGGTGTGAAAAAATCCTGTTGAGTTGTTACAGTGTCAGAATGCACAAAATAAATATTTGGAATTGAAGCACTAATGTCAAGTTAGGATGTGGGTAATAAAGTTTTACTGAAGCCCAATCCTGGGAGCACTTACAAACATGGCCTTGCTAAAAAAATAGAGTAGCACTTTGCTATTCTAACAGGATGAATTAATAGTCATGTTTCTTTGTTTCATTTCTTCAACTTCTGCAAAATGTAATTGCTTTCACAGAGAAAAGGCAAACCTTGCTTTGACACTCTGCAATGAGAAGAAGGAGGTTATGGCCCATGCTATGTTTCTGGACTACCCAAATTGGAGTATCACTGATCAGTCTGACTGGGAATCGTTCTTACAGGAAAACTACTTTAACAGTAAATGCACTGTAAGTAAATGGTGTGATTTTAGTTGAGCTTTTATTTAAGGCTCAGGTACGAAACATACGTGTCTAAATCCTAGGTAGATTTGAGGCATTCAGGCTGAAGGAAGTTATCCTCAGTGTCTTTACTAAACCCTCAGATGCTCAGAAATTCATGAGCACCTGTGCTTTGCCACTGCAGTAACTGGAGGCAGTTAGGGTATCAAGTCGTTTCTTTGCCAGACACATGCAGAACATGTCTGATGCACTGTGCCAGCTCTGAGAGCAGTGTGAGAGCAGTGGCTGTCACCAATATTTTTCATTCAGTAACCTGCCCTGCTCTATTATCTAAATGTAACTGGGAGATGGAGTCCTTGCTCTAATGCCCTTCTCATTGTGAGGGAACTGGAATCCTCGTTTATCACCTTTTGGAATACAGTTCTGAGTTCTGCTACTTCACAGGATTTTAGCGTCTTTAGAGAAAGAGTAAGGGACAGGGAGTGTGCCTCAGCTTGAAGGACAGTGATTTACACTGGGTGGAGGACCATGCTGACATGAGCATCTTCATTCTGGAGAAAGCTTTTTTAGTGCTGGTGTGAAGGTTGCTGTGTTTTCTTCTGTGTGCTGGCAGTTTTCAGATGGGTTCCTTGGTCCAGCTGATTAATCACTCTTAGGAATTATGGACTAGAAAGAGACACTTAGAAGTTTAGGATTCAAGTGCTGCCCATGATTTAGTCCAGCTAGGAACTGGATCCTGCGATGGTTGAGTAAAGATGGAAAATGTTAGCCACAAACACTCCAAAGCTAGGCTGCACATGCCATAATAAGGTAATAAAATGATCTCTAGACAGTGTGTTCATTAGTTTTCCAGTGTTTTGCTGTGAGATGTTAAGCAATGGCTTGCAGGAAAGCTGACAAACACAGCAATTGTATTTGAAAATGCTGTGTGCCGTTAAAAGAAACCAAATTATTACAGCCAAAGGGAGCATAGAAAAAAAAAAACCCATGTAATTTTCTTGTAATCTGTTTTCTTTGTCACTCGAACAGTACTTTGTGTACAGGCATATTGCAGGCACAACCACTTCATTCACTGTGCAGCTGCAGCTGCTTCTGTTGGGTTATGCTGCGCTGTCAGTTGTGCACGCTCTTCCTCAGGCAGCCTGCTTGACAATATCTATTGCAGCAAAGCTGCAGCTGACTTGAGAGCGCAAGGGCACACAAAGAGAAAAGACAAAAAATCCGGGGCGCTTGAGCACATTGGAAATTACTACTCATAAACAGGAGGGAAAGGTACTTGGGAACACTGACAAGGAGCAGAAAACCCGCTCTGTTTCTGGAATGGAGGTTGTTTTCTAAAATACACACAGAAGGTTCAGGATGTGTTTTGTGCTTCTGCACTGACAAAACAACAGAACCTCTCCTGAGCTGTAGCTAGAGGAGACACAGCCAGTTAAATCCATGCAGATGTGCTTTGCACAATTGAGATAATCTGAAAATAGCATTTCTTAAAAGTCTAGCTGACAAGTCTTTTTCCTAGAGCACAGAAACTGTAAGATAGCTGAAAGCCTAAATTAGGAATTGACCTGTGCAGAATTTAATTAGTGAAGATGCTTCACAGGATTGCCTGGTTACCATCACTATTCAGGAACATTTCCAGGCCAAATCTTGCCCCCGGAGCCTCCTCTTGGATATCCAGAGCAAAACCTTTTCTTTTTCTTTTTTTTTTTGTTTTCTTTTCCCTTCTTCTTCCTTTTGCATTTAACAAACAAGTAAAGATAAGTCTGATTGTTAGAAATTACTTTTGACATTTATTGGGTACATTAGCCTGTCGTCTTCGTGCTGCTCCGTATGCTGCAACCTCTGTTAAAATCATTCTTACTCTAAAGTTGGTGAAATTTATTGGTGGCACTATCCTTGACACTTTAGTTGAATATTAAACTATCCAGAATACCTCAAGCTTTCCCATATAAAATGTGTTTTGTATAAATTATTCATCTACAGGTAGATCTTTATTGACTCAGCGTTTAAATTAATATGCAAGAGAAAACAGCTGAGTTAATAGCACTTTCCATTCCAGCACAAGGGTTTTTTCCTTTGCTGGTGTTTTCCAGGTGAACTGGAGGCATATAAAGAAAGATTTTAGTCTGTCCTGTGTCTGCCTGGATAATTAAAGGTATCTAATTATGCAACCTTAAGACTTTGTAATTTTTCTCCTTTTAAAAAAGAGCTGTTTTAGGAGTATGGGAACTACATGAGCTCCTGTTTTTTAAACCTGTAAGCAATGTCTTTATCAGCTAAATGTTAAATGATGCTGCTGTTTGTTGCTAATTGTCATTAAAGATAAATATTTGCCTGGAATTAATGCTGTTAAATGTGAAATGATGTATGTATATTGCAGTCAAACAGTGGTATGCTGGAGTGTAAATAAAAACGGAAGTGCAAATCATGATGTGAAAAGTCATTTAATCACATAACTTTATCCACACATGCTTTGAAGTTACTTACGTATGTGAAGCTACTAATTTTGAGTGTTCACGTATATTAGAAATAAATGTGCATATTAATACTTGAGTTGACTTAATAAATATTGGCTGCATTATGTTTAGATTTTAATTCTTCATGTTGCAGCCTTTGAACACGTTGTTCATGCATCTTTTTGTGGCAAAAGAAGAATATGCAGCTGGATGTTCCCAAGAAATTGTTAGGTGAGTTCGGATTAGTGAAGCACGGGCACAAGTGGAATACACTTGTTCACAGGTAATCTATTGATAGATTGTTAGCTACAGATTATATGGTAAGGCTGAAAACTATATGGTAGAAACGGCACAATAGATTCCGGTGTTGGCTCAGTACTCAAGTACAACCGTTGTTCAGGTTCTTTGGTATAGCTCAGAGTCTACTCACAGAAACAGTGAATTACACTTGGTGCTGTTGCTGTTGAATTTACAGTTAGTCATGTCGAGCCAGCCCATCCAGATGCCAGGTCACAGATCTGCCAGCAGAGATCTGGCATCTGTAAATTTTTTCACTGCTGGGGAACTGATATAAAGAGGAGGATGTCTGAAATCTGAGGATTAGGAAATTAAGACATAAATAAGGTAGAAAAAATGGTTAAAAAGTGCCCAGCTGAATTTCATATGATCTTCTTTGTCGTAAGTGTTTCAAGTTTTGAGCCATGTGGACTGACTCATGAAGGAAGACAGAGGTACTGGAGAAAACTTCATAGATTAAAACACTAGTTGCTGTATCTGATTCTGGGTATAATAATGAAAGACTGAATACAGTTACCTTATTTGTCCAGGAGAGCTTTTATCACAGTACCAGAACTGCAGTTTATACTTCTCTTCATACCATCTGATGAGAATTTAGGTAAGTATTTAATACTCTTTTGAACAATTTCAAGTGTCATTATCACCACTATGTGCTGTGGTGGTGAGCTTTTTGTGGTTTGGTTTTGGGATTTTTAAAGTATTGAGAACAGTTACAATATTCCAAACATGCAGAAAACACAATCTGAAAGTAACCTGTAACGGGGAGAGGTTCATGTGGTTGTGTGTTGGCTCCAGCCACCCATTCAGCAGTCTGTCCATTTCCGGCAGTCTTTAAATTTGCCAGAAACAGATAGGTCATGAAACAGGAGTAAAGATCTCAGAAATCAATTCTTACAAGTTTTGTGAAGATTTCTGACTACACAGGGGCAAGAGATTGAGATCAGGTACTTGCTTTCGCTTAGGCAAGTGAGTAGAAGATGGGGAGAGGACACTTTTTCATACCTCAGAAGGAGTGCTGCAGACATGGAAGGACACTATGATTATTTCTTTTAGAGCAGAGGTACAAACACACATCTCGATCAGAGAACAGCAGCTGACTTGGAATTTCAGTCCCGAACTCAGACTAATAAAGCAAGCATCTACTTAATGACTGATGTTCTTTCTTCTTGGAGCTTTCCTTGAAGTGAACTGGAACCTTTCTGATATGCCAATTTCTAGACATCTTAGTTCCAAGTCATATTAAAAAAAACCTCTGTAGTGGAGTTTCAACCACAGAGAACAGTATCTGAATAAAGGCTCTTGTCAAACTTACCCTAGCAACCGATGTCAACTTTCTTCAGTGGCATATAGTATTGGTTATAAGACTAGTATTTCCATAGGGATTTGACCCTACCAGTTTCTGATTGAAGCTCATTCAGGCTTGAGATGCTGGATTAATTAACAAATGATTCTAGTAACGATTCTTTCACATGTTTATACTCCTGTCATTTCAGCTTCATTGCTTGACTTTAAAGACATGGAGCATTATGCCATCTGTGGTTTAAGTTCAAAACTCCATTTTCCTCAAACAATTCTGCAGATAATTTAAAAGCCTACATAATGAGGTTTCTCTGTTGCTCCTAACAGATTTTTGTCATTCACAGAGCCAGACATCGGAAACGTCTTTGCCAAGATGACGACTGTTCCAGGCTCGGTAGCAGATACAAAGTTCACCTTGCTTGTGTCCCCCAGACACCGGTATCACCCTCGGCTGTCTGTTCGCAAAGCAAGGTATTGTGATTTCTCCCTTCTAGGAGAGAACTGACAGGGTTAATTTGAAGACTTTTCCTTTTTTCCTTTATAACATCAGTATCTTAGTTAAGCTGCTACGATTGTCCTTGATAACTGAAGTAGTTGTGTGATTGTGCTGGTTTTGTTGTACTTCATGGCAAGATCAATTGTACTTTCTGTAAAACTAGTTTTCTGTCTAGGAAGAATACGTTTTTGTTGGTGGTGTTTAGTCTATGAATCTGCTGGCAGAATTGCATCGCTGCATATTTTAGTGAGTGCCAATAGTTTTCAGGTCTCTTGAAGCAGCTTTCAGCTTAATTTTAATAATGACCTTCCAGCGTGTTGTCTGTTTCAAAGCAATGCAGTTTGGAGCAAGGCCTTTGATAGGCTCAGGCAGTGTGCCTTTAACACAGCCTTGCTCTTGGATTGGACTCAAGTCAGAAATGATGTTAAAAATGTTAGCCTCTGAATGATTTTTTTCCCTTCCTTTTTGCTTAGCTGCCTGCAGTGTACACCAGACAGAGATGTAAGTTTCTCTTGCAGCCTTGCCTATTAATATCTACCCGTATACTGACTGCTCTCACTCTTGTTTTGTCCTGCCGTTTGAATTCTGCTGCCTGTGCCAAATTGCAGCGCTCTGTGCTTGTGCCAGCATTGTGTGCAGACGTGAGAAACACAGAGTTTCTGACCCAAAGGGGCCTTGCGTTTTTCTCTGTAGCTTGCTGGACCACGTATGCTGTCATTGCTGTATCATGGCTGAAATATAGCTGCTATGTGTCACACTTTGGTTCACTTGTTTTCTTCTCTACAGTGAGAAGCGTGCATGTAGGGTAATGTTCCATGAATTATGAGTTTTATTTGATTCTGATTCATCGTGGAGTTGCTTTTGTTTGTTCTAAAGATGTGTTCCTATGTGGTTATTTAGCAGGATTACCATTAAATCAGCATCTCTGGTCCTTGTAGTGGAAGCTGAAGTTTAGGGGCAAGCACATCCCTGGGACACTGTATCACACAACACTGATATGTGTGAGGGTCTGTACTCATCAGTGCTAACAGATGGTAATGCCACATTAGCCATATTTCTCTGCCTGGTAAATCTACACCTGTTTGTTTATGGGGTGATTCATGCTGACATCTCATATGGGACTCTGACAGAAGCCTGTTTCACAGAGAGGTGTTTCACACATATTTTAGCCAACAGGCCTGAGACAAACCTGCAGGTTCTGATCTTTATCTAGTCAACAGATAAAGTAAATAGATAAAATAAATAGTTCTAGTCAATGTTTGCAATGTCCTGTGGCTGGATTTGTGAGCTATTTAAGAAAAAGGACTTGGGCCTGACCTTAACCTCTTCACACCATCCTGCTATAGATCTGGGTATTTCAATATGTTAAAAAAACTATGCTCATGCTATCCTGATCAAAGAGTATTCGTCTTTTTATGAGTGTTTCCTTTGAGTTGTCTACCATCTGTCACCAATTCTGAGAACTGATTCCTCAGGATTTAAAGTTTTTTTCCATTTTATCTTGATTCCAACACATGGAAATATATGGAAAATGTTATTAATAATAAAAGATATTTACTGTAGGGTTTTTATTTACTACTATTATAAAACTAACCATGAAACTGTTTTTTTTCTGTTAAATTACACAGTGTCTGTTGATATAAAATTCATGCTTTATTATTGACTGTCAGTAGATTCTCTGAGTAAGCTGAATTCTGTTTGCAGTAGATGCTTTGCCTTTCCTTTCCCTCTGTATTCACCTTTGTACTTCGCTAGCATCCATAGTAACATTCAGTGGAGCCCTTTAGAGACTTATCTATGGAAGTTGTCTCCAGCCACCTGCCTAGCAACATGTTCTGGGTCAACGATAGGAGATTAGGGTAATCTCTGTTCGCTCTTCCCTTGCTTGTAGAGGAGGGAAAAAGAAGCTGTAAACTGATACTTTGCTTAACCATTAATTTTGAAGTTATTCTCCATCCGACCTTTATAATGTGAACTAAATCTGTAGCACCAGAACACAGTCCACTAAGCTTTTATATTTAAGTTTCTTGTTGATGTCTATATCCTGCCATTCTTGGGTTTGCATTAAGAGCTCACACATTGGCAGCTCTGTGAAATGCCTTTATTGTGCTCGTTCTGGCAGTATAGGCATCCTGTAGTATTTTTGTATTAAAAAACTACTGTGATTTTCACGGGGTTTTTGGCTTTTTTAAAGTGACTGTGGTGCCAGTGGAAGGTACTAAAAATAGGGAAAAAATAGTTCTGTTTCTAGTGTGCAGGGAGATGAGTGGGCTCATGCAGAGCCTCGTCGACTACTGTGAGGCCAGCCTCTACAGACTGAGCCGGCAGAGTTGCCATCTGCAGCTTGATGCGTGGCCTTGTGTCCTGTTGTGTTCTACAGAGCAGGATGCTGTAAGGGGCTTGGAACAGTCGTCAGAACACTCAGTTAGGAAACAGTGTGTGTATATTATCTACCCCAGTGAAATGGCAGGTTTCAATTTGAGAAGTCTTGTTCTTTTACCCCTGGTTTGGTTAGTGTGAGGTCTCATGAAACATCAGATTTGCTGTACTAAATTGTGTTGAACTAGTGAAGTTGTGACAATAGAAAACCTTACTGCAGCTTTTCTCTTGAGATACAGCCTACGAAGAGGAGAAAGGCTGGAGCTTTGGTTTGAGATACGGGGCATGTGAGTAACTGTAAATTTTTACAGGGTTTCATTGTTCTTGGAACTGTATTTTAGTTGCATCTTTTGAACTAGACAAGTAATGGATGGTGTGTTATATTTTCTGTACTTTTTTCTTTTGGAAATAACTTATTGCAATGAAGATTCTCACTTAAACAGTGAAGGATGAAAGAATGCAGAGCTTGGAAATGTGTCACCCCTGGCAGCTGTTTTCAGCTTTGCACAGGCAGTGATGGTACTCATCTCTACTGACTTCTCAGGTTGGCTTTCTTAAATACTGCATGAAAGAGTGTCCACTGCCCTTCAGAAGAGTAATTGTTTAAAACTCGTGGCAGATGGGGCAGTGCTGTGGTTTGGGACATCCTGAAGGTCACAAGTTAAGCCTTTGTTCACCCTGCTGAGGCAGCTGTTGATAATATGTGAGTAGCTGAGATTCACCTCAGGCTACAGCGGCTTCTCTGCCACCCATCCACCGGACAACCCAGTGGACTCACCTCAGCAGAGAGGGCCTGGGGTAGAGTGTCAGTGTTCAAGGCTGTACATGAGAGCAACAAGAGGGACAGTAGAGCTTTCAGAGTAAAAAGAGCAGAAACAACATAAAAATAAAAGTGGTCATAGGCCCCTAGCAGAAAGATGATCTGACTCAGACGGTCACACTCATTCTGGTGTGTGGCAGCAGCAGAAACCATTTTGGTGCCAGCTGAATTGCCGTTACGTTCTATGGCAGAGTTGGTCAGTACCTAGAGACTCAGACCACGTTTGATAAAATTAGGAATAAGAATTTTTGGCCCATTTGTGTTAACTTTAAGGCTTCTTCCAAATCCATAAACATGTGAGGAGTGGAAATGAGAATCCGTTTGGGTTGCTGCACGTGCAGAGCTGAGATTTCCAGATTATAGGTGCAAGTATTTAGATGGAAGCACACACTAACTTGAGCCAAGGGAGTCCTGAGGCGAAACACAAGTGTTCTTAGAACTGAGGCAAATGTTAATCATTCCTGATATCTTCGGAAACATGTGTCTACTACATGTAACACTTTCAAAGAAAAGTTTAAAGAGCTGTTCTAAAATAGTTCTGCTGTCGATGTCTTATTTTAAAAAGAGACAGGGAAAAAGATGGTGCAGTCAGAGACTGCTGGGGTCGCGTTGTGAGGGACCCCTCACAGCTGCCCTAGCACTGAGACACCACAATAACAACTGCCTGAACGTTAACCTGTGATCCGCAGGGCAGGAATGCTTCAGGCTTTTCGCTGTGGGACAGGGTGGTCGGTCGGCTGGCGGCCAAAGGGACAGGATGGATGGACGAGTGGCCGAAGAGACAGGACGGACGGGTGGCCGAAGGGACAGGACGGACGGCCGGGCGGGGGGCGGCTGAAGGGACAGGACGGACGGCCGGGCGGGGGGCGGCTGAAGGGACAGGACGGACGGCCGGGCGGGGGGCGGCTGAAGGGACAGGACGGACGGCCGGGCGGGGGGCGGCTGAAGGGACAGGACGGACGGCCGGGCGGGGGGCGGCTGAAGGGACAGGACGGACGGCCGGGCGGGGGGCGGCTGAAGGGACAGGACGGACGGCCGGGCGGGGGGCGGCTGAAGGGACAGGACGGACGGCCGGGCGGGGGGCGGCTGAAGGGACAGGACGGACGGCCGGGCGGGGGGCGGCTGAAGGGACAGGACGGACGGCCGGGCGGGGGGCGGCTGAAGGGACAGGACGGACGGCCGGGCGGGGGGCGGCTGAAGGGACAGGACGGACGGCCGGGCGGGGGGCGGCTGAAGGGACAGGACGGACGGCCGGGCGGGGGGCGGCTGAAGGGACAGGACGGACGGCCGGGCGGGGGGCGGCTGAAGGGACAGGACGGACGGCCGGGCGGGGGGCGGCTGAAGGGACAGGACGGACGGCCGGGCGGGGGGCGGCTGAAGGGACAGGACGGACGGGCGGGCGGGTGTCCGCCTCAGGCCGGCAGGGGGCAGGAGAGCCCCGCGCTCAGAGCCGCCTCCCAGCCTCGGGGCTGCGGCAGCAGCTTTCGCGGCTTTTACAACGGGCGGGGGCGGCTGTCGGTGAGGGGGCGCTGTGCAGCGGCGCCCGGCGCGGTGGGTGCCGATGCCGCCTCCCGGCAGCTCCCCAGCGCTGCCTGCAGGAGCCGGGCTGGTGGCCCCTTTTTTCCTTTCAGTCCTCCTGATTTGATTCCTTTATCCCGTGGGGCTGGTCTTTCTCCTTTTACACGTTGTGTTCAAGTCTGCTTCACCTCCCTGAGGGAAGGAGGTTTAACTCTGCAGTCTGGTGCTAAAAGTCCTCTGATTGCCCCACACAGCCCCCCTTTTCTCACCACTTGTTGGTGCGGCATTGTTGGTTGGACTGCTTGCGTTAGACTCGTGCGTTTTTGAGACAGACAAGTATAAAATTAGTTTCATCCTTTTACTGAAAGTGGTTCTGAGACCGACCCTACAGTGCTACAACCTCCTGTCAGGTGGTTGTAGAGAGTAATCGATCGTGTCTGCCCTCAGCCTCCTCTTCAGGCTAAACAATCTCAGCTCCCTCAGCTGCTCCTCATAAGACTTGTTTTCTGGACCCTTCACCAGCCTCATTGCCCGGCTCTGCACATGCTCGAGCACAGCAGTGTCCTTCACGTCGGGCACGGCCGAGGTGCAGCCTCAGCAGTGCCACTGCAGGGGGGACAATCACTTCCCTGGTCCTGCTGGTCACACCATTCCGGATACAAGCCAGGATGCCAGTGGCCTTCTGGGCCACCCGGGCACACTGCTGGCTCACATAACACGCCTAGGTCCTTTTCTACCGGACAGCTTTCCAGCCACACATCCCCAAGCTTGTAGGATTGCTGGGGTTGTTCTGGCCCAAGTGCAGGACCCGACACTTGCCCTTGTTGAACCTCATACAACTGGCCTCAGCCCATCGCTCCAGCCTGGCCAGGTCTCTCTGAAAAGCCCTTCTGTCCTCATGCAGGTCTGTGCGTTGGTAGAAGGGCTGAATCTTCTCTTTGAGGCTTACATTCATCCTGGTTAAGAATTAAGAGTTTTTAACAGTGGTTTAATAGGAAGGAGACTGTTGCCTATTTAAATAAAAACCTGTGCAGTATGTGAGTGCCTGTGTGAGTCTAACTCTGAAACTTGGGCTGGTTGGAAATGGGCTTGGGCAGCTTTTGCACTGTCAGCACAGAGAACAGACTGGAGTAGTAGAGGCAGTTGAAGCCTTGATGCAGCAGGTTCTCACCTATGCAGAAAGCTTTTTGTGAGACAGAGGGGTAGAATAATTGCACTTTGGCCTTTGTATCTTTCTCAGTGGTGGAGCATTAACTTGACCTTGCAAAGGCATAATGGCTCGATTTGTGCCGGGTGACTCTCACGCTGCTGTGTGTAATAACAGTAATCTAGCCAATGCTCAGTCCTGTTTCTCCCATACAGGAAGGCATCATTTTCTTTCTTTTTTTTTTTTTTTTTTAAATAACTGATTTTCTAAATCGCACTGCTGCTGCTCTTTGAAATCTCTCACAGCTCCAACCAAGTGATGGGGGGGCTCACTGAATAGACTTTTTAAACTGGAAACCCAAAGCCCAGGTCTGCCTGTCCTGAGGTGCCTTAGGGAGGACAATTTTCAACTGGGCTGCTCTGGTATTTTGCTGGGGAAAGATGAGCATCTCCATTGGCCAGTCCAGATCTTAGGTAGATTGTGCTGGCGATTTGGAAGTTGTTCTGCTTCTTCTGGTGCTGAGGCTCTCAGCTTAGTGTGCACTGGGGATGTGTCCTAAGTGAAGTTATGTATTTATGGGTGGAGGCTTTGGATCGGGCAGTTGTAATACTTGTCTGTATGCTAACAGAGTAGAACAGAAGTATCTGGACCCACTAATGGCAGAGCTTCATGACATGACCTAATCTTTTTTTGTAGGTTGGAAGATTATGATGATCTCATGCCAATCTGGACTCGTCAGAATGAGTCTCTGAAAGAAACCTGTAGTGAATATTTCCTTGCTGACCTCATAGAATGTCAAGATGAAGAAAATCAGGCTGTTGTTTGTGAGGTCAGTCTGCCATAAGCTGTGGTTTTGTCATAACATTAGTGATATCACATGTGACTGACAGCTCACACTGCAGTTCGGTGCATAGAAATAACAAGCTCACTTTTGGAAGGTCAGATTCACGATCTGCACACGCGCAGTGCCCTCTCTGCCATTGGGTCATTTCTTTCTTTGGGAGCGATATCTCCTGTTAAGTAAATGAAGCAGCAATTCCCAGTCATTGTGTGGATTCCTCTCAAGCGGCTGGAATAGACCATCTTGAAGAAACCATGTTGCCATTTTAGACATTTGCATTATAGATGACCGGTTTCCATTCCCCGGGGAAATGAACATCGCATGTGAAAACTAGTAGCCAGTAATACTCTCACAGCTAAAAGTGCTGTAAGTTTTTTTCCATCTTCTGGCTGGAGCAGTCACATTTTTGCTGAAGACAGAAACCTAGGAATTAATTTAAATAAGAAAGAGGCGGTAATAGTTATCCTGCTGAAAACTCCTGTTAAGGTTTTTATGTGTTAGTAATTGTGCGTGGCATTGTAAGCTGACAGCCAGCATAACCTCCTTAATTCCACAAGTCTGCTTTCTATAGCAAATGATTTTGTAAAACCTGAAGGTGTAATCTATGCCATTGGAGGCCAAATGGGAAACAATAAACCATTAGTGTAATAGCACATTAGGAACGGCTATCTTTATAAATAATAAATTTCAATTTTGGAGCTCAATATGATACCAGCAAAAGGTGTTTCAGGCCCTCATGGTTTATACCTGCCACTGCTGCCACAGATTGGAAAGGCACCTCCACACAAACCAAGATAGATGCCAATTTTCCCTGCAGAGAATGAAGCTGGCAACCTCTTTTTGCACATATGGTAGATGGATTGGTTAATCAGCCTCTGCTGAGCCTTGGGCCTGAAATTACATAGCAGCCAGACAACTGCAGCGCCCCAGCTTTTGTTCGGTTACGCAAACAAGGCAAACAAACAATCACTTGTTGTTTGAGGGGATAGAAAAAATGGAACTTCACTTTAAAAAAAAATTATTGGAGTGCTGATGGCCTGATAAAACAGCTATACACATCCAGCCTTTTTCGTGATGTTTCTAAAGGAGGCTTTCATTATGTGCATTAAGGGAAAAAAAATCAGTTATGTGTGTTTCACCAGAAAGTTGCGTACAGTGCTAAAAACCGAAGCTCTTCCTCGGTCTGGATTCGTCTGAGCTTGATGCCACAAACCCTCCAGCATGCCGATTCTCATTTTTCAGAGTCTCTGTCTGAAGCCTGCAACTCTCTGGAAGCTCTCAGTCACAGTGAAACACAGAGAACAGCACCATCTTCAGCATCTTGAAATTTTCATAACTGCTGGGGCGTTTTGAAAATATTTCTTTTTAAAGGCTGGTTGGTAGTTTTTTTCCAGAAGTTGAAGATATTTAGCACTCATAATTGCTGCAAATAATACACCGTGTTAGATACTGCTTGTATCCTATATAGTTGCTTTCTTGAATTCACAGTTTTCATAGGAGAGTAAAATATACTTTTCAGCTTGATCACAATTCTGTTTACAAAATGGTATCCAATAATTAGTCAACAATTACAGCTGGCTAAACAGGATTTTGCTTCAGCTGCTCTTCAAGTTAAGGAAAAAATTATACATTTTTGGAGGTATAGTAGCTAACAAAAGAATTGTAATGTCTAACATAGAGATCCTAATACACACATTACAAGAGGAAAAATAACAGGATCCTTCACTTTTGCTGAAATAGTTGCTTTACACTTTTCTGCTATGCACAGCCAGAGCTGGAACACTGTAACTTTTGTTTCAGAATAATTTTTTGGTTCCATTTTTTGTCCTGACCTGAAGTCCTGTGCTCAACTTTTATGTATGTGTAACAGTGCTTTTTTATTTCAGGATGGTGACACTGCAGTAGGATTCATGAGCTTATGCTCTCAAGTAAATGTTTCCTTGCTTCAAGAGTGTTTTGACTTAGGGCCTTTCCATGGGCTCTGTAAACCACATCCTGAAGATATTCTCAAGATGCCACAGAAGACAAACATTCAAGAAGGTATCTGTATTCTAAAATGCTAGATGGATTCCATGTCTGTTTGTTTCTAGCTTCCAGGCAAGTTTTGCAAAAGATTGGAAGAGAATAAAGGTTTGCAAGGTGTTTTTTCTTTTGAGAGAGAAACGCCCATAGCTCTGGCCTCTGGCTCAGAAGTGGCTGCTGTTCGTGGAGAGCTGGTCTGTACCACGTAAGGCATGAAGCTCGGTTTCAAGTTTTGGAAAGCTAAAGCATCAGTGGTGTTTTTTATCAGTTAGCTACAGTTGTACTAGTAACTGAAGACTTAGTTTTGAAATCTGGTTAATGACTCTCAGTAGCTAAGCAGCTGGATAAATGTGGCTGTTAGGTTGTCCCATTGACTTGTGTAATCTTATTGCCTTGTGCTTCAGCTTCTGCTCTTTGCTTGTTGTTTGCAGTGTTCTAAGTCTCTTGGGAGATAAAACACATCTACAAGCCACACTACTACCATAAGTGATAAAAACCAGTAACATGAGCGTGTCAGCTGTTTGTAAACAGAAGTGTCATGTAAATGATTTACAGTTGCCATCTTTATTTGTTGGTGTCAAAGAGCTTTGTGTGCAGAAGGGCAACATTTAGCTACCTAACTATCAGTAACAGAATTTTAAAAACACCATTAGGTTGTTACTTATCTGCTTGTCTAAATACAAAGCAACAGGCAAAAAGCAGGGAGCTACAGACCAGCCACCAGCTGGTATCTCAGAGCCAACAGTCGTGGAACAGAAAAAGGAAAGACAAGAAGCTGCTGCTATGGGTGTCAGAAATATTACTTCAAAATAGAGGACAAACATATGAGACTGAGGGAGGAAGAACCATCACTCACAATAGTTAGTCTCTTCTGAAAACTAGTTGGAGCACAGTCCTGGCCAGTCACCCGTGAGCAGAAGCTTAACAGGGTGACCTCCAGTGATGCCTCTGACCTTCACCGTTCTGGGACTGTTACCTGGTTCTGATAAAGCCCTTAGACGTCGTGGCCAGCTCTGTGCTGCAGTGTCTTTTAATGAATTCAAAGGCTGAGAATTTCAAAGGCAAGCTGCATTCCTTTGTAGAGTAATTTTATGTTTCCACATTTAAAAAAATACCAATTTCCCTAGCTGTTTAGCTCGTGAGTAGAGACCACAGGTTGGTACTGCTTTTCCTTTCCAAATGTAATACTGAATAATAATGAAAGGCCGTACAGAAATCCGTCTTTAACACAATATTGATATGCCACTTACGTTTCGGGGTAATTACAGTAATTTGGTTGTTACTCTATATGGTGTCATGAATTAGTAGCTAGAAAACATTATGATGCAGTAGGAATGATTCAAGGGCTTTTCATCAGGCTTCATGGTGAACTGGCTTCTTGATCCTGCTGACTGTTACCTCTGCTAACAACCCGGCAATCACTGAATTATTTTAATTTTCTCTTTGTTCATGTTCCTTACTTCAATTAGTGCAACAATATTTATGTACTTCCCAGTCACTTGTCTACAGCATGTATGTAAACAGTGATGCAGCTATGTTTGACAGTAGTGGATGGTGGAGCCATTAAGGGGTTTCATTTTAGTATGGAGTCAGAAACAACATGTCAATATTTACATGACAACAAGAGACTTGTATTAATTAACTTCTGACACCTGCAAGGCTGTTGATAATGAGAAATATAGCTGGGTTAATCAAGACGACATTTGATCATTTCTGTGAAGTCTCACATCTGTGACACCCCTAGAGAAACCATGATTTCTAACCCCTGTTTCTTCTTGCCCTGCAGATTGCATGTACATTCTTTTCTGTTAACAGAGAAACAGATTTTCAGATAATAGATTTTCAAACATACTTTAGGCTAAATGATTTTAAACCTTTGAGGTATTTTGTAAGAAAGAAAGCTCATTTCTGTATGCAGAAATGCTTAGGTCAGTGAAGGTGGCTTATATGATTTTCCCAAGCTAAAGTTCAGAGAAAAGAGTGAAGAATTCTATTGTGCTGCATTTTGAGAGTTTTTTTTCCTTCCTCCTGGAGCTCCAAATTGGCTTCCTTGTGTTATTGCAGCTTTGAAATGCAAAGACATCCTGGCTTGATAAGTTTTCTTCAGCAGCAATACCTCAAGAGTTTTTGACTTAGAAAGTTATTTTCAGGTTTTACTTGTAAATGTTGAATTCTGAGGGTTAAGCACTCAGTTTTAAGCCTGATACACTTATTCTTTTTTTCATTACTCAGGTAAAGAGAAAAGCAACCAAACAAGTCAAGAAACAGAGTCTGTCTTGTCTGGAAACTTGGAACCTATGCATGACCAAGTAGCAACTGTGCAGGTAATACCATTGCATGTATTTTGATATAAGTTAATGTGAAGCATAGCTGGAGGCTACTTAGACAAGCAGTGCTTACTATTTCCACTCTTGCACTGTCTTCTGCATGGGCCCACACATCTGCTATTGTGCAGAGATCAGAAGCTGCTTCACTGAGGTCTGGATGGAGGTTGTTATAGTTAGTGTTCCCACCTAGTTTCACATGAACAGACAGACAGCACAGGAGTGGGAATAAAGTGACCCCGAGAGAAGAAAAAGAGTGGTGTCCTGTTTGTGCAGGTCTGTGGCTGTGTAAAGGGATGTGGACAGTCAGCTTGGAGTGGGCTTCTCTGCAGATGTGGAGAATGCATTCCCATAACAGGCAGGGTGAGAGTCATCTTACTCTGAAGATCTGCGAGTCCTGAGATTTCATCTTGACTGTGTTGCTAAGGCAAAAACCTGCTACTGATGGGAAGCTGAAAAGCAGCAATATAGCTTCAGTTTTCCCTTGTACTTTGTAAAAGTTAGAGGGCACATGCCCTATCTGTGCCTCTTCTACTGAGTGAAGCTCAACTTCATAAAAGACCGTTACCATGAAATATGTTGCTGCAGCGTAAATCAGCAGACAGTTTATCCTTGCGTCCATCTTTTAGTCTCTCTCAGTATCAAAGCTACTCCTGGGTTTTTTTCCATTATTCATTTCCATTTCCACGATATTCTCTGTATTGATCATATTTTTTTAATAGAATGTGTTTTAAACATTCACATATTTTCAATAGGCATCTGGAATCAAAGAAACGTTTCTGAAAGATTAATGTTTTATTGCCTGGCAAAGGGACTCTTACAGTAGCTATTAGTTTGAATACGTTGCTCCTCAGCAGGAATGTATATCTTTTTAAGGGCCATTTTTATCTAGTTTTTCAGAGCAGGTAAATATCACGTTAAAAGCACTTGAACTGCTGTGGTTTTCAAAATGTGACAAGTAAAAAGTAAATCCCCCTGTGTCGTCTTGGAATGTTGTGAGATGGGATTGATGCAAGATGGGATTGATGCAAGATAGGATTGATGCAAGACCTTTGATTAGAAATGAAAAGATTTTCTGAAATGCTGTAAGTGATCGCTTGTCAATTATTACTGCAGAAGGATGGAGCCATTACTGCTTCCCACACTGAACTGCCATTAGGTGTCAGAGTGACAGATTTCAAAGCCTCAGCAACCCTCCTTGAAACCGAGGGCAAAAGTGGTTTTCATCCAGTGTACAGAGGATCTTCAAATGCTTTCTGTATCCGTCTGTTTTGTATTGATGAGGAGCATGAGACTGGGTAAGTGTGGATGAATTGTTAATGCTTTCCCAATCTTAATAACAGTTTACAGTGTTGGATGTTGAGGACAAATCTGCAAGTGACAGCTGTTGCAGTTAGGTTGGGCTTTTTTTCTGACCTCTTTTTTTACCATTTCTTTTACCTTCACTAATAACTTACTGCAATTCTCAGCCTCCAGCTGCAACTTTCCATCTCTGGTAGGACTGTGGGGACAAAAAGATATTTTCACCCTGTTTATGTGTTTCTCAATCAGCGCTTCAGTTCTTTTTTCCCTGGAGACATCTCTGGAACAGTTTGGATTCCAAGATAGGTATCTGTGAAGAAGATAGCATTCCTTTATGAAGAACTTGTCCTAAGATTAACTCATGCAAGATCCTCTCCTCAGAGCTGAGGAATTTGTAGATCTTGGTGTTTTCAAATATTTTGCTTGTATGTTTCCTGGCTTGCATTTGCTTGATCCACCTGCTTGTAAAAGAAACATTGGAAAAGCAAATATGTTGAAAGGACAGCATGAGGTAATCCTGACTGTATCTCAGAATCTTATCCTGACCCCGTATAGCATAGATCCAGAAATAGCAGCTTGGTTGAAGTGTAGGTATGATTGCATCCCTGCCCTCAAGGGAAGCTGACTACTGAGGTAGTTGTGTTACCCAGTAAAATTGCCAGATGCTTCCATCTCTTAAATCTAGAGCTGTTATGTGACTTGTCAGTGCATTGGAACTGAAATGCAGGGGAACTAAATTCCTAGTTTATCTGCAGATATTTGATACCTTTTTAAGCCCCCTTAAAAATCTCCTATCTCCATTCTTATGTTCCTTGCTGCCAAGAAGGTACTGGGTACATTGCATTGGCATTTTCCTTTGCCCCATTTACCTATTAACTATTGATAATTGTGTGTAACATAGGTGAATCTGTAATACCTCAATCCAGTATTTACAGGGAGTTTTTAAGTTCTCACTGATACATATTTATTGAGAAATTATTCCTCCTTTCATTGATAGTATTGGTGAAGTAATTAAAGTGAGCTTAATTACAGGACTGGAGGGAGGAGGGGTTTTATCAATATTTTTTGTAATATATATATTAAATTTCTTCAAAAGACACATTTTGTATGGTGGAAAAATACGTTACAAAGCTCCAGCATAACTCTGTTTGATGAGTTTAGAGCTCTTTGATATCCTTACACATAGGAGAAACAGAAAGGATTTGTTAGATTTGTCATGTCTTTTTAAACTTAAATGTCACGTTTCACTGTCACCATGGAAAAGAGAGTGGAATTGCTTGAAACCAGTAGGTGAGAAGTGGAAAGAAGTAAAGTGTTCAAAAACAATTTCAAAGTATTGATGTTCCTGTTAGTCTGATAAAGTAAATTGGATGGGTTTACCGAGTGGATAGTGACAGAACTCTTGGTGCTGAGTGAAAATATTGTGGAACACAGCAACAACTGTTTGTAACCTCAGTCAGTGTTTGCTGTGTTTGCTGCTCTCACAAGCCACAACATGACTTCTGAAAAACGTTGGAGTCAACAACATGAGAGTCAATGTTTTTTACCTTTCAGTGAAGAGCTTAATGTTCTGATATTATTTCAAACATTCAGGTTTATTCTCTTAATGGTGACGCTTTAAGCACTAGAAGCCAACACGTGATGTGCAGCATGCAACATCTGCAGCTGATTAATGATGAACTGGCAGGCCTGTCCGATTAGTGCTGTCAATAAATGCTCCTTGTGCTTGGATGTAAATGCTGGCATATACAGGGCCTGTCTAGTGTGTGTTTCTTTAACAGTGTTTACTCTCGGTTGCAGGTCACTGGATTTTTTACATTATGTCTTCCAGCTTTTTCCAGTACGTACCATTAAAGTTTTAAAGTCTGTATGCATGCTGGTGTGTATGTGTGATGGAAAGGTAGTGCAGTTGTCAGCCAGAGCGCTTAGATAAGATGCTTGAGTAAGTCAGTGGCTGGCAGGTGTGTGCTACAGCCAGTGACGTGGGGCTGAGGTACCCTGAGGAGTCTGACTCCTCTCCTGGGCTGCTTTTGCGCTTTTGTATTGTGTGCACAAGTCCTTTGTTTACATTCTGTAGGGGCAGATTCAGAAAGCAAATGTTTCAAATTCCTGTAAAATCATGTAAAGATCCAGTCTGTACCTAAATTAAAAATAATATCTAGAAAAATACATTAAAGGAGATGGAGTTAAAGCCTAGAAAAAAAAGCAATATTAAGGAAAAACATAGTATTTACCTGTAGCTTAAACAGTGGCACTGAAGGTTTAGGTTTAGGGCAAAGACAATGTGGAGCAAATAAGGATGTGCCTTTACAGTGCAGTAGCTATTTCACATTGACAACCTGTGTGATTGATCTTTGTCTGAGGTAACAAAGTGCACTTTCTGATATATCCTTAATGCACACTATGGTGTGTTGTAAATTCATGCCACAACATACTGCCTGCTAGTATCTGTTAGAGACAGGTCTTGGTGACCAGAGAGGCAGACTTGGCCTTATATACCAGCATATTCCAAATGCTGCTTACCACCAAAGAAAGTTCCAAGAGCAAGTGAGCACAGAAAGCATTTAAAATCTCGAAGTATTTTATCCATCCAACAATGAACCTGTCACTCATTAAAAGAAAATGTCATGACAGGATCACCAGGTGTAGTAAGAAAAATTAATCACATAATATGCTTAAAGGGAAGGAGTGAGATTCAAATAACACCCTCTGCTGAAAACATGCCATAGAACAATCAGCCAGAGTCAACTGATTAAACATCTTCCCGAGCTGTGCTCCTTGGGAGTCTCTCAGCACAGATCATGCTGCATGATGCATCTTTCTGAATTGTCAGAGTTCTCCAGCATCCCTGTGTGGGGAGATTATCTTAAAACATGTATTCGATAAAAAGAGATGGGAGGGACTCTGGTGGAAGGGAGTGCTTGAACAGTTTGAATGGATAAAACTGCATGCCACAAATAACTGTATCTCCGGAGGATGCTCTCTTTCATCTGAGAGCATTCAGTGGAGATTCCTGCATTCCTTTGCACCTCTACAGCCTTTACAGCACAGGTCTCTGAACAATTCCATTGACTGCCAGTACACTGTGCCTCAGTGGAGCTCATATGGACCCTGTAGGATATGTGTGTCAAATTCAGGACATGTTGGGCATTGCTGTACATACACAAACCTACATTCATCAGGACTACTGTGCATGCAGGGCAAAGCCAAACCCTGCGAACACACTTGCTGCTTGTCCAAGTTTTTAGGACATACTGCTGTAGTTGATGGTGTCACTTGGCTCCAGGTGTGCAAAGATCCCAGACAGACCTGCATTGTCCTGCAAATTCACTGCAAAAGAATAGTAAGGTAGAAAAAAAAAAGATCTTGTAAGTGAAAATGTTGTCCCTAAAGGTGTAGGTTTAGTGTTCCTACAGTTGAACTAGGTGATCATTGTAGCCGCCTTCCAAGTGAAGTATTCTATTCTATTGAGGAAGAAAAAGGGAGAGTGTGAATAGGGGAGAGGGACCATTAGGGAATATCAGGATATTAACTACTAAGTCTTTACTGTGGGAGCCAAAAGACCCATTTCTATGAGCCAACTTAATGTTGAGTGCCTCAGCTCCAATGCACTACCCAGGTGTCAGGCCACCTCCATAGAGCAATACTTGGAGTGTACCTATGTTGTAAGCACTGTATTCAGTTTCTTTTCTTTCTGTCCCCTCTAATCAGAAGCCTTTGTGTAAAGCTTATGTTGAGATCACCAAGAGCCTTTATTTTCTGCAAATCTTTTTCAGGACAAAGACTTCTGTGTCATCCTCGTGCCACATCATGTTCCCGAGTTCTACCTGATCCAGAGTTTTGTTCGGGCTGTCCCCTCCTGTACTTCCAAATTTGGTCATGAGCTTTACGTGTTCCACCGCGCAGGATTGATCAAGTGAGTCATGTGACAAGAAGTGATGCACTGGGGACTGCTTCTGTGGAATATACTTGCATCATCCAACCTAGCACCAGATGGGTATTTCTTTGCTATCTCAGACCAAGCTGCTATTTTGCCTGGTATGGCACAACATCTTGCAAAAATGGTAGCATGAGTCTCCAAATAAGTGTAGTTGAATAGCACAGGACTGTGCCTGGAGCAGTCAGGAGCAGAGCTAAATAACTTAGTTTAAGCAGCATTACTGCAGCTGACTTGCTTCCTGTTCTGGAATGAATTCTACTCAGATGTATCACCACGCAGCACTATGCTAGACAATGTAGAAATGGGCTTATATTTTCAGTGCACAAAAGTAAGTGGCATGATTTTTAATGAAACAAAAAAATGAGATAACTCTTGTGACTACCAGTGTTTATGTATGGTTTCCTTTAAGTAAAACCAAAGTGCCATGAGAGGGTTTGTTTAAAATTTGTATATCCAGAACTAACATAGTGAAGATTGAACATTGGTATGGACAAGTAGCTTCTTCAGGTTGCCTTCTTGTGGACCAAGGCCAACAGAGAAATACTGTGCATCCTTTGGCCCTTTGGACTAGGGTCAGGTTGTGTAATGTTGATACTTGAAAGCCTGGTGTGGATTTAATTCTGGCATAACTCTCAAGAGAAATGGAGCAATGCATTTCTAGAACCTGCAGAACACAGCAATAGCCTCAATGTTGAGTGTCTATTTTCTATAATTCATCTCTTTATTTTTTTGTGATGAATCATTTATTTAATTCCTTTCTATTTTTGTGATACTCTGAACACTTCTGTAATCTGAAATACTGGTCAGCTGTGACACAAAACCTTTCTTGGTATGGCTTCTGTTATGTGGTAGGGGTTTTCCAATGATTTGTTTGTGTAACAAGCCTATACTGGCCCAAACACCAAGCTTGTATTGTGGCACAGTTAGACATTTTTCTTTCCTTTCTTTCCCCTTTTTTTTTTTGTCTTGATGTAGCTAAATACTGCATGGTTTCAGAGAAATACTCTAGTTTAATTGCATACTTAATCATCTTTGTGGTATACAAATAGCTCATGCAAGAACTGGCTAGCTACTCTTGGACTTGTGCAGAAGCTTTTTACCACAGGATGAAACTGGGCTGTTGCATAGCGTGTGAGAATCCAGCTGGCTGAAGAGAAAGCCACTGGAGAACTTCCTGTTAATCTCAGTCACAGCTGCTCACTAATCCACCAGTAGGATTGGTACTCATATGTCCTCGTGCAGTTTTGGTCAAAATTAAACTTGTTATCAAGGTTTTTTTTTAACAAACTCTTAGAATTCTGATTAAAATGTGCATATCTCAAATGTTACCAGCTTGTCCATGAAAACAGAATAGGGCTGTTAGTGGCATTTTCCAACCCTCTGCGCAGCTGTGCAGGAAAGTAAAGAAAAATAGCCTTTCCCTGAAGTTCAGTATCAGCAAAGCTATGAAAGGAACCAGATGAAGCTTTTGGACAATTTATGAAGAACAAAAAAACTCATTGCACACCAGCAGATACTCTCTTAGGTAAAACCAAGACATGGCAAAGGAAAAGGTCAATATATTGTACTTGCACCATGGGCTTTCGAAAGGCACGTGAGTGAAAGAAGTCACAGAAAATGGGTTAAAAGAAAAACAGGGGTAAGAAGATGGGAAGATGAAGACATGAAAGGGCAAAATCAGGAAAGGCACAGGCACAGAATGAGATACTGATTAGTAAAGATTGTAAAAGGAATAAGAAAAAGTGTTAAGCACACAAAAAGCAAGAGTGCAGCAAATGAAAGTGTAGGTCTGCTACTTAGCAGAGAAGGAGAGAAAAAATAATAGATGACAAGGCATAGGCTGAAATGCTTAATGGTACTTTCCCTCAATTTTCACTAAAAAGCGTAATAATAATAATAGCATCTTGGTCTCTGAACAGTCAAAGAACTGGGCATCTAGAATGAGTTAATTCATTGCTGGAAGAGAAGTGAGCACAGACCTGGGATGTTCCTACCCACTATTTGGTGTTGACAGTGAATCTGGTGGTCTTGTATTTTATTTAAAAACAGTTCCCTTTTTTTCCATGTTCCCTTTTTTGCCATATAAAAACGAAGTTAGTTATTTGTACAAATGCCTTCTCCTGGACATGGGTGGGGAGAAAGCCTCACGTGCAGGGCTCAGTGGAGTGGAAGAAAGATGGCACCTTCCTGGGTTCCAGAGTGAACCCTATTGCTGGTGTTGCCGACCCACCTCATCGCTTGCTTGATCTTGCAATAAACTGTCTATGGAAGTGTGTTAACACACGTGGAAGCAGCTGATGCTCACTTAGGCGTTCAGGATTGGTTTTTGATTTCATAAACAAACATATGCTTTTGAACACTCAAATAATCAAGTTGGAAATGATCAATGAGTTTGAGCTGTGAAATTTCCTGTAAGGTGTTAGGTGTTTGGTAGGTTTGGTTTTTTAATGCACTAGTGCTATTTATTATTATGATTATATTATAATGACATTATTATTTATTATTAAGTTCATACCTGCATTTGGAACAATAGTCCTATGGCAATCACTTACCACTTCTAAAGGACTTTTACTCTATTCTTTCCTTTTTTTATAGGTCATTAAACATAAGAAGGGCAACAACCAATGACATACTTGGTGTTGAAATGCTCATTAAAACCCTTAGCTTGAATGAAAGTATATTGAATGACTTGAAGATATTTGCTTTGGCTCACAGGGATCCAGTGAGTATTTGTTGCAAAAATACTTACAAGAGAATTGATAAATACAGTTAAAAACACCCAGAATTTATTGCATTGCTCTGAACTTGTATACTGTACATATAGTATATAGGTACTCAGGTCAGTACCAAGAGTCAGTGTGGGCTGTATTCAGCCTGATTGGATACTTAAAATAACTTGTGTCCTATAGCAACCACCCTCTTCTTTGCAGACTCCTCAGTTGCAGGGACACAAGCAGGCTGGATGCGGGTTTTTTGGCCACCCACTGCTTGATTTGCATTGTTGCTTTTTCTTGCATGCATGTCTGGTTGTGTGATGAACTTTTGTGTTGATACATGATGGGGGCCTGTTTCTCCTTCCCATATGTGGCCAGACATATGCCCATCAGACAGTAGAGAACATCTGTGATTTTGTTGTACAATGGAAAATGTCGCATAGACCAAAAAACCCCACCCAGCACTACCAGTATCATACAGCTGTAGGAAAATCCATTTTATAAAGGTGTTGATGGAGAATGTCTGATTTAATTAATGTTCTTTCCTAAGATTGGGACTTAACCTCTCACTGAATTAGTGGCTGAACTTAGAGCACTCCTGTAGCAGCTAGATCCTAACTGAAGCTTTAGTTCAGTAAAATTCTGCACGGTCAAGAGCCCAACCATATACACCGTTTAAACATTATGCCTTGAGTTAAAGAAGATTGGTTAAACTGGGGTAGGGTGTAGAATGGACAGAGGGAGGAAAGTGTTGTAACTGTGATCGTGTGCTGAAGTACATAGGTAAGATTCAAAGAAAAAAGAGATTGCTAATGAAATAGGAAAGTGCTTGTGTTGCTTTTGCCTTGCAGGATGGCATCCCAGGGCAGGCTTTCGTAGCAGAAGTTTTGGATCAAATAGTTGGAATTTCTGTCATTAGAGATGAAATGGTAAGTTCTGTTCCTGTGTTGTATAAAAACTGTAACACTTAGCACTCAACACTAAAGGCTGAGTTTCATACTTGCCACTACACTTGTATCTAACAGGAAGTATATGTAAAAGATACGGCATCTATTAACTTTCTTCCTCTCTTTCAGCTCTATTCTTTCCCTTCTCATAGGTGAGGATTGATACATAATGCAAAAAATAATCATCCTGTTATTTGCAAGACAGTCTTTCTGTGTTCTGAAAGTGTGCCTCCTGCACCTCTTTTTGGTTCTTTAGCACAAAGCCATTCTGCCTCTAAAAACGTTATGATCACCTGCTTTCCCCCCCAATCTCCACAGTCAATAAGCAGTTTTGCCACACATACTGCAAAGAGTAGTAGCTGTCTTTCTAGCTTTATCAACTTTTTTCTTCAACAGTAGATTCTGAGTCTCACACTTCAAAACAAAGAAAAAGCTTATGCTGTAAGGGAGTTCAAAAGGAAGACAGTGTTGCACTTTGTTCTTGAAAAGTAGATGTTCTTTAAGGCTTACTTTTGTGGCATTCTGCTATGGCTGAAAAGGCTGGTTTTAGATTGTTCAGCAGCTGTAAGGTTGAGCTCTTAATATGGACCAGTCACTCCTATTTTCGAAAATAGCTCTTAATTATATTAAGAGCATTGCAATAAGATGATGTAGCAATTTCTCTTGAGTGTATAAATGTGCAAAAACTCTCAGCTTATTACTTCCACAGGGAAGACTTCTTGGAGAGCATTTCTTACACAACTGTTCTCTGTAGAATTCCCCTTTTTCAGTTTTATGAGAGAACAGTCTCAGCTTCTCTGTCTTGAACTCAGCAAAACAGAATGGTGTTGGTTTCTTTCCCCTCCATGACTGTTCATTAACCTGTATCAGACATTGTTGTGAAAGGGTCAAATATGCATTTCCTGCAAATAAAGGAGGCCAAGCCACAAGAAATAGATTTTGATCCAATGAAAATATTTTTGAGAAAAAAAAGATATATTCAGTCAGTGTGCTTTAATTGACAACAACTCTCAAAGACACTTAATGTCAGTGTTGTATTTAGTTCCTAAACTGATTGAAAGCAACTCATTGTCACTTGCTGAAATGTTGTAAATGTAGCTGTTTCATCACTGCTGATTTCCAACTTCTTGTTTTCCAGGATCTTGAGTATATTCAGTCACATTACAACGTTGATGATTTCATTAATTTTAATCACCACCAGCAAGAGGAGCATGGACATCTTTACCACTTTGTCTTGAATCCTATATTTCATCACTATACAAAACACTTTCTAAAGGAGATTCTTCGCTTGGCCCACAAATCTTCTCTTTACTATCCAATTTACCCACAGTATGTGGAAGGCAAGGTAAAAACAAGTGATTTGTACTTCTTATATTATCACCTTTGCACACTTTATTTTTCCTTTTGCTTCTGACTGTAAACTGGAGTTTTCTTTGCAACCTGCAGCCAACTGTACTTGCTTTTCTTTGCACTCATGGTCATAGCTGTTGCTTACTAGGGTTGATCTGTAGGGTGCTCAGTAGTGCCTGTGAGTCCAGACTTACCCAGTATCTTCAGGAAGTGTGTGGAGGAGCAGAAATTTGAAGTGTTCTTGGTCTTGGCTCTCTACCTAGTCTGTGAAGAGAGAGAAGCTCTCACGAGGGATTGGCTCCTTCTGAGCTGAGTCACTCTTTGCAAGTTTCTATTTTCTCAATGGAATCTGGAGAAGCCTAGGGCAACTGTTTTCTAAATGTGTTTAGATGCCTGAAGTTGCACACATTAGTGTGTTGCTCTGGGAGCAGCACGGTAGAGGAATCATTTGTTTGCTATCTTTCTGGGGGAAGGACATCTGCTTTCTTACGTGCTGCTGCTGCCTTTTGCATCATTTCAGCCACCTCCATAAGTGTGCTGTAGTGCTGCTAGTCAAGTTTCTGCCCTTTCTGGTCCACTCCAAGTAGAATGGTTCCAGGATGAAGTAGCAGGCATCCACTGTTCCCATTCCTGCCCAAGTGAGGGCCCCGTGTCTGAACTGGAAGGTCTGACTTTGTTTCTTGCCCTTGTGTTGAATGTGTGGATGAAGAAACAAGAAACTCACAACTGAGGAGAGCAACGTGGTAGTTTTGATTCAGTTGTTTTTACAATGCTAATACACCTGCTATACCTTTGTCACTTGCAAACTGGTTACCAGTCAGGTTTTCAATGACGAGGTATAAAGCATGTATCATGTATTTGTATTTAACAGTGATTTTAGGTTCCTGATGTAGTTTAATATTTCTTTCCCCTTAAGTTCTACTATCCCACATACTGCCACACAGATGCATCGCTGAGTTTGAGAGGTACCAGTATTTGTTTAGATTCAGGAGAAAGTGGAGGGCAGGGAAGAAAAAAAGGAATGATGTCACAGGGCATAATGTAGCATGAGTAAATGCAAGGGAATAACATTAAAAGCTCATCCAGATAATGTACAAGAACTTCAAAAGTGATATAAGAACCCTAGACTGTGTTTCCTCAAAAGTCAGTGGGAACGAGGCACCTCATTGTCATGACTGCTGCCAGCGTCAGTGGAGAGCACACAGTGCATGCGGAGGGCAGGGCAGCCATTGATCATAGCCACTCATCATAGGGCAGCAGGAATTGCCCTCTGGAGATGCTTGTCTCTGACTCTGGGGAGTGTCTGCATGGCCAGCTAAAGTAAGCACCTGGCTTTTAGATGGTGACTGAGATGAGTTCTGTCCTTGGTGACCTAGGTGCTTTTGAAATCACCTCCGTTTTTAACGTAGGAATTTTGACAGGTTAGACACGGGTACATTTTCAGAAGGATGTTTTTCCTGTGTACTTTTGCGGAGTTTTGCTAAGTGTTCTCTTGAGGAACCATTGTCCTTGCTTAGCATTAGGTTCTCAGGTTCTTAAGAGGCACTTACAAAAGTGCAGTTTAATGGCAGTGGATGGAGGAGAAAAGTTAAGTCTTCCTGGTGATTCCAGTTTGGTCTATTTCCAGGCTACAGAGTTCCTTTAAGTTACTTTAGCTTATCATTGCTTTCTGATAAGCAGTGTGATATTTTACTCAGTTCTCAACAGAGTAACATCAAGTTTTTTCACTGGTTGTAGATGGAACGGTACTTCAGTGTAATGTAGCTTGCATTAATGTTTGTTCTCTGTTTCCTATAATTCTCTTCTTTATTTTTTCTCCTTTGATGTCACAAATGATGACAGAGCCAGTCATGCTGCAATAAATGGAATACAGCTACTTCTAACGATCCGTGCTATTCACATCAGCATCAGGGGTTTTGTTCACTGCAAGTTTGTGCCAGTTTATTAACATTTATCACTTGGATGAAACTGACATTTTAGTTGGTATAGAATTTCTATATAAATTCATAACCATTCTTTGCCAAACAAGCAAAGGTTAGCAGCAAGCAGATAACATAGCTTAATGAGGTCAAATCAAGCTGATTCATGATCACTGTGGAGAAAAATATCCTCCTGGGGAAAATACTTGTGCTGAAAAATCCCATAAACCAAACCACTTGTTTATCTGTCATTCCCACAGAGATAGTAATGTAATTACTCTCATAATTATCTTCATTAGTGTCAGGAATTATCTGCAATTCATTCCTCTGCTCTGAGTGTGTTTGTTTATTTGCTGATTTTTCTCTCAGATTTAGCCAACAGAGCTGAGAATTTTGTATTTGCAAAGCCATACAGGAGACATCTGTGATGTGCTGTTCTGACATTCTCTCTGCTGAAATATAGATCGCTGTCTTTCAGTTTCAGAATCCCTGTGCCCATTCCCTGACATCTGCCCTTCATTACATGGTTCCCGTGCGACCGAGACGACAGATTGTCTATCCTCTGGAAGAGCTTGGCATAAACGCTCCATCAGAGCAAGTCTCCAAGGATCAGGTGGGTAACAGAAGCAGCAGCAGGCAAGAGGCATAGTGCCAGCTAATGCAGGGTTTGGCAGATGGGATGGCATTACCGTCTTCGTGTTGATAGGTTGCTTCTTAATTACATTGAACGTGGTGTCCATACCCTCACAATCCCAGCTCTGCTTCTGCTTGACCGTCGCTTCTCCCAGCTGGAATTTCAGCCGTGCTGCACACAGCAGTTGCCTGACCACACCATTTAATGGACGCTTACATTTTAACTGTATTGTTTCATTATGTCCTTTTGAAACTCGGGGCACGTTTTTAATGCTCTGTCTGACTGTCCAGCCCTTCTTCCTGGTAAGTTTAGTTAGGTATTACACTCTGCAAGTGGAAGACTGACAGCGTCATGCTTCTGACTGTTTCTGTAGAAATTGCTCAAGTAAATCTGCTGTGAAGATGGCTCCTCGCAGGAGAAGTAGCAAAGATGAAGCATTAGGAAAAACACCATTAGTGATGGATACTCTCAGTAGGTAGCTGTAATTTCCTAAGGAAATGTAATGAGGGAGCTTTATGTCTGCCTGATAACTTCCAGTTGGCTGAGATGGGCTCCCATATAATATTTTTAGTGCTGTACTTTTCACAGTTAGTCAGTAGTTTTTGGCATCCAAAACTCTTCATTAGTAAGCAGTTGGCAAAGCAAAATCTAGAACATGTCTGGAGCCATTGGTCCGAGTCTGTCTTTGTTGAACAGTCTTTCCTCAGTGTACATATACCTGCCTTCCTCTTCTCTGCACAACAAACTATTGAATGCTTTCCTTTAAGCTACGTCCTATTTTATCTGTAAAGTGAACTGCTCTCTTACTAGAAGAGCTCACGTTGTCATTGTTGGAGCTGTAAAATCACAGGCTTCCCATGCCTGAGAGTTTTGCATGTCTGTTGTCTGCTCTCAACAGTGAGAATATTGTTTAAAATCTCCCAAGGTTTAATGAATTTCTATTTAATACAATGTGTGGGATCCACTAACAAAGTGTTGCTGAAAAGCAATGAAGGCTAGCCCCTGTGTAAGTATCCATGCATATGCACTGGCATGAATTATAGATTTCTGACAGACTGTGTTCTACCAAAACTGACATCTGGGGTTGATCCCTAGGTGTAATTTGAGGATAAAGCTAGTCTGCGACTGCTGCCTGTAGTTTTCTGAAATACCAAGAATTTGAAACCACGTAAAGCTAAATTGACTCTTCTTTTGAGTGAATGAAATGACCTTTGGCCACCATACGCTGGGAAAGCTTTGTGACTTAGGGGATGACTTAACCGTAGGGGACTGAGTGTACTTGTGAAAGTAAGAAGCTGGTGCTGCTTTTAGATCTTGGATGCTTTGTTAGCACTGGTGGTAGTCAGCCATAAGGCATTTGCCCTGTCTAATGTTTCAGAAAGAAAGATTGATCCCCATCAATAATCCTGCACTTCCCTGCAAAATCGTGCACTGAAGTTGAAAACAAAATGGGGTATTTTACTGATCTAATTTCAGTAGGCACAAAATTATTACACTGTTACCTTTTTACCACGATCAAATGGCCTGCCAGATGCTCGGTACAGAGGAAAACACAATCCATGATGCAAAGAGCAGAATATACCACCAAGGAGTTAAATGTGAAACTGCAAAATGGAAAAGCTGAGAATTGTCTCGTTAGATAGTACTGTGAGACAGGGGCAGACACATTCTGGTCACAGAAGGTGCTGGCAGGCTACAAAGTGAGGTAAAAGGGAAATGGAAACACAGTGTCCTAAGGAAAGTGGGCGGTAGAGAGGGAGAAAAAAAGAAAGGCTGACAAAGAGACTGGGGTAGGAATTAGTGGGAAGTTGTCTGAGGTAAGCACCTGGACAGCAGTAAGGGGAAAACATCTACCATCATTGTTATGATGGTCCTAAACAAGATAGGGGCAGGATCTTAAAAGCTTTGAGCAAGCAGGGTTTCAAAGTATTTGAGCCCACTCTTCATTTCTTTATCACACCTCTCTCCTCTAGCCTGGCAAGCTTGTTTTAGCTGAGGCTGCTTAGCCTTCTGATATTAGAAAGCACTTCTGCCTGACAGTATTACCGCAGGCCCGCTTTGTTCCTGAGCGCCAGAGGACGTGTTACCGCTGCAATTCTGGGTTTAGGTAGCTCTGCAGGGATGGCAGGATTTTTTCCCATAAACTACAACATAAAAATCATGAATGCAGGTCCATTTCAGAAATGTAACATTTTCATTTGACTGCCCATCCTAATTAATAGCTTAAGTATCTGTCGCTTATGATAGAGATAATTGTAATGAGATTCTTGCTTTGATACCCACAAGATGCCCCTTGATATCTAGCCATCAACATCTGCTTCTCATCTACTGCTTTTTCAGCTGCTTTCCTCTTGTCCCAGCCTTTTTGAGCTATTTTCCTCCCTTTCTTGCTGCAAAATGTATTTTTTGCCAGTAACAGCTTGGGGCTCAGCAGCTCAGCCAGTCAGTGCCGAAGCACAGCTCTTGATTTGTGCGTATATATCTCTGTAGGCCATTAGTGGCACACTGGGAGCCCTGGGGCTCAGTCAGTTTGTGTAGCCCTTTAATACATTCCAGCCTGCCTGTGAGCATGAAGAGATTCGCTCATAAATATTGACCCACTGCCGATAACTGAACCAGGACCCACAAGGACTCTTTCCAGTTTCTTTCCTCCAAAGACAGAAGCAAAAGCAGCAATCTGAATCAGAAAAGCTTTGCCCTCAGCTAATTCTCATGCCTTGCCAGTCCAGATGGATCTTGGCTGTGCTGTAGAGGTGGTTTTCCTACAGGTCTGGATCGGTTGTTGCAGACAGATGAGCACCAGAAACTGTTAAGTCGGTGGTAACTTGTTCTCACTGTCCCTGTGTCGAATCTCTCAAGTCTACTGCACTATATGGAAGGAGCAAACAAGGGGAAGCCCCACGTGCCACCCTGCCAAGGATTCCTGGTCGTCTCACGCCTGCTTCTGTCAGGCAGCATGAGCTGTGTTTCGTGGTGTTTAACAAAGCATAGGTCCTTCTTGCTGTAGCCTCTCTGGGAGAGCTAGATGCAAGGTAGAGAAATTTGCTCTTAAAATCAAGAAATTTGCCATGTAAAAACATAACTTACCTTTACCCAAATTACTGTTTAACTGCAGTTTTCCAGCCACTCTATTCTCTCCTCATCCTTGTGATGTGGTTCAGTTTTGTTTCTAGTTTGAGCCAGGCTTTTGGTTTGTGTTGCCCCTTTGCTAATTGTTAAAATGACTATGACTTCAAAGAAACGCAGAGTTTAGGAACTCTGTCTGTTCCTCCTTTCTTTTGGCTGGCCTTTTTATCAAAGCTTTGCACAGATTTTAAGGCAACCACAAGGTTTTTTACTCTCCCTTAAACCAGAACTCTGTGCTGCTTCATGTCTGCGTGCAAAGACCCATCACTTCCCAAGCAGTGGCTCTCCATTTCCTAAAGGGCTGCAAACACCTGTGAACATAGTAATATCTTCCTACCATAGTCTTTAATGACAGAGCATGTTTTTACCCCACTCCTTGAGATGGAAAATACAGTTTGCTGCTGGTTTTCTGTGTCCTTTCCTACAAAACTCTACCTCTTAGTGCTCTACTGAAGAGATTTGGATAAATTGGGTAAAGATTGACTGAGAAGGCACCACAGGGGAGGCATTAAGCTCCCCCGTCTCCCATTGCAGCTCTCTGGAACGGCACAGATGCTAACAGTCTTATTTGCATCTAGTCCTGGAAGTACCCAGGCTTTGGGATGCCTGTTCAGCCTGTGCCTCTGCAGCAAGCGTATCAGAGGTTCCACACATTAGCTCAGAACTGTGTCGGGCCATACATCTGCCGTGCTCTAAGGTTTCAGGGGACAGACTTGAAAAAGCTCCTGTCTGCTCATTAGATCAAACGCTTTCTACAGCTGTTCCAAATCAAAAGGAAGTCTCTGATTTTTGCATTCTGAGTTGGTAACCAGTACTGCAGCGCCAACTGGCAGAACATCCAAAGATTCAAAACCTTAATTCCCACAGTGTTAAAACAGATTAGATTATTATTGTGGTTTGCACAACTGTCAGTCATTTCAGTCATGTTTCGTTAAAAAAGGGTTACAACAGAATACTAAACGTCTTATAAAATGCTGCTGGCCTTTACAGTGCATGCAATTAATGGTGGGGTGGAAAACTATAGATAATAAAATAATTTTTAATGATTTCTTCATAAATAAACAATTTATAAACTTGTTTGCTTTATCACCATCTGGGAGCATTCTGTCATCCATCTGCTTCACATAATTATCAATAAAAGGGAAGAATAGGTGATATAATTAACAAGAATAACTTGTCCACAGTGAAGAGCAAAAATGTCATACATCTGTTGGAGTATTTTTTCGTTTCTGCCCTTCCACTATTCTTCATGCTATTGGTTTATTACATTTTTGTAACTTCATGGCTGCATTCAAGCTGTCAGGTTTTGCTGTACTGTTCAGGCTTGTTTTTTCTGCTGTACCTCATAAGAAGAAGACAAAGCAGTTATTAAAGCACTGCTGAAGCCCATGCAGTGTTGTATAAAACCAAACAAGACCAACACTTTTCAGTTAATTTAGTACTTCTTAGCCAATGCTACAGGTGCATTGCAGGAAATGTTTACATCAGGACAAGAAGTGGTGAGTGAAGAAAGGTCAGGCAAAAAGATGGAGTCAGCCCAGCTTTGTGTTCTGTGAACTAGTGGACTTTAAACTTGTCCAAGAGTTGAGTGTTGCCAGGGTGGCTGGACAGATGCCCAGGAAACGGCTCGAGGGGAGAACACCTACACAACATGGAGTTCTGTGCTCCTTCACTGGCCGTGATTTCAGTTCTGTATGATTCAAGTGTGCTTTGTCAGCCATCCTGTATTTCAAAAAACCTTCCAAACAAAAGCAACTCCCATGTTACATCCTTTAATCTGCTAATTTTCCTCAAGAAAGTCAGCTGAAAGTTGGTTAACCTGACTGAAAAGCACACAGAGGCCCTTACCAGGATAAATACTGTTTTGAATCTGAAGAAAAGTCCTCGTGTACATAGAATTGGGTAATGCAGTGCAGGAAGAGGTGCCAGCCTTTGTTCTGAGCAGTGGCATTAGCTGTGGGAGGTGGGATGCTCCTGCTCATACTTGCATTGCTTTACAGGTTATGTGACTTGCACTATTGTGTCTAGAGCAGTGAAGTCTGCTTAACTCATGTCTAACACTTCAGTCTTATTAATAGCACTAGTCTTCTTTCTTCAAAATAGGATTTTTCCGTTACCACTTTGAGCAAAACTTGCAGTGTTCTCTTTTCCCCACAAAGCAGCCACGAGCTTTCACTCTGACACTATCAGAGGTGAGTTCTGTTTTGCAGCTGGGTACTCTGCCCATGACTCTCTGGACCAGCTAGAAGGTGTTTGGAAAACCAAAAGGCTACAAAAAGCAGGCCTGTTGTCCATATTCCTACATTGTCTGTGTCTTGTTCTGTGCTACCACATGAAAAACCATCTGGGGTCAGAACATGAGAAAAGGCTGGAAACTTGCCCTTCTGTCTGGGAAAAATGGAAACTTAGCCACAGAAAAAAATGGTAAATGTTGGTGTAAGATTCGAGATGAGATTGGAATACAAGGCACTGCCAAGTTGATAGGTAACTTGACGGCATGCTGATGCTTATGGCAAATGCCATGAATAAATGGCCTGAAAACAGTTTAAAATAATAACAAAAAGTAAAACAAGAGAAAATATTTCTGATTTATGAGACTTTTTAAACAATATGTCATTGTTTTAAGAGTAATCTTACAACCTGTTCCATCAAACTGTGTGTTCATACTTATTCTTTGTACAGCAGAAAACACTCAAATGAGTTGCAAGTGTAAGTACTGTCCTGGGCTTTTCTGTATTAAGTGAGGTTTTTCCTATGTCCATTGTAAAGCTGCAGGACTTGAAACCAGAATGAAATATGTGCAGTGTGTTTGCCATGGTTTCTGAAAAAAACCATTAGCCATCAGGTAAAGCTGGAAAATATCTAAACCATTGTGAATCTTGCTGGAAATTCACTGTTGGGGCAACTTGTTTAAAAAGGAAAACAGACCATTTATATATAGATATATAGATATATATATATATGTATATACACACACATATGGGTGTATAGGAAACTCCTCTGTAGATTATAGTGTCTCCTCTAGCCAACTCTGGAGGCGTTTCTCTCTCT
>WBNH01003498.1:12441-67036 GCA_013401255.1 Urocolius indicus | reverse complement strand
AATTCACTGTTGGGGAAACTTGTTTAAAAAGGAAAACAGACCATTTATATATAGATATATAGATATATATATATATGTATATACACACACATATGGGTGTATAGGAAACTCCTCTGTAGATTATAGTGTCTCCTCTAGCCAACTCTGGAGGCGTTTCTCTCTCTCTATCTTCCACTTTCTAATGTTTAGGCCAACTGATGCAATAGTTGCCCTAACTCTTCACTTGAGTGTTTATGTCTCTGTGCAGTTGTGACATACCTGACTGCACCTTCCTCAGTATTTCTTACTGAAAAAAAAATGGAACAGGATATTCGGTGTTTTGGTTCAACGGCCCAGACTGAGCATAATCCCTTACTCTGACCTGTCAAGGAAGAGGAGTAGAAAGAACTCAGGATTGAACTAGCTGATCTCTCGAGGTCCCTTCCAACCCTTAGGATTCTGTGATTCTATGATATACTGACAGTTAACACCTTGCTGATGAGGCAGAGGAAAGCAGAGGAAACGGACAGGACGTCTGGCTGCAAGTCCCAGCTGATCTAGAGAGTGCAGCTAAAAAAATGTAGCTCAGTGGCATTTGAAAGATAATAAACCCAAGGAGTTAAAATAAGCAGATTTTGAAGCGTGAGGGGAGAGGCTGTGTACAACAGAATAACCTGTTCTGGACAAGCAAAGTTTTGTGCTTCTAACTCAACAGCTGAGAGATACTGAGGGAACAAGGTTTTTCACCTTATGCATCCAAAGAGAAATGGCAAGTGGACAGGCACAGTTACAAGTCCTATAAAGCAACAAAGCCTTTGCTTTGGAGTGTGTGCCCACTTGATGTGCACACCTCAGTGCAGCCTACAGAGCTGCAGTTGTGGGCAGTATACCCTCCACATCATGGTCTGTAGGCATCACCACGGAAATGCTCCTGTAGATGCTTCTCCCCAGCTGCAATAAAAGTCAGAAGTGCCACGAATTACCAAGAGTGGTTAAGAAGTGCTGTTGGTGCTGTTTTGCTCCGTAGCTGTTTGCCTTACAGCAACATGTGTTGTGACTTTGCAGAAAATCTGTAGTCATAGGAGGTTTCATTTTGGCTTGGTTTCAGTTCTGCATGAATTCAGTTGGCACCGGAATGTACCGAAAGTGGCTCAAATGTGAAAAGGTTGTGATGGATGTTTCTAATCATTAAAGCCTCCACTAAGATAAGAGGGTAAATATAGCACAGAGAGCCTAGGCAGGATGGTCAAGATAGTGCCCTGCTTTTCAAATATCACGAGTCGTGTACCAGAGTGAAACCAGAAGCATTCCTACGTGTTTGGACGTTTGGAGACACGCTGGTATTGCAGAAAAGGCTTGCTGTGTAGAGTTTTCAGTTAGCCAGGAAAGGAGTATTAATTTTTAAAGAGTAACTGTTGCTTAAGGTGCTATTGTGCTTGAGTAATAAATTTTTAATGCTTTTGTAGTATGGGCATGGATTAAAATCCATTATTTATTGTACCTCCACCTGGTTGGTAAAGGTGATGATTTTATAGCACCAGTAGTCATGCAAACACAGTCATTCTGAACTGATGGCTGGTAGTAAATTTCCTTACTGTAAATGTCAGTGGGTTTTGTGTGTTGCTGCCATTACATCCTGTTTGGAAGGCTGAATACGACACAATTATGGGAAGCACCAGATGGCATCATTAACAGGAATGCTCTGAATGTTTACCACTTATGTGCATGTGTGAAATTAAAAGTAAGATGACCTATCTTCATTTTGAAAGCATGGAGTCGGTGCTATACAGGTGTGAATGACATTTGCAGCAAACTGAAATAGCCGTTTCTGCCCAAAAACAGGTCAGAATTGTTTTAAAGCTTTTTCAAAGCATTTTGTAGGTTGACTTTGGAAGTCAAAGGCAGCTGGTTAGAACGGCATAGATATTTTTCCCACAGAAAGGTAATGTTTGTTATTACAAAATGGAGACCCACAGCTGGTGTCACTGGAACGTGGCTGTCGTGATCAGTCTCTGCTAATATCCTCAGACTGTTGTTTAGTTCCCTTTTGTTCATTATTTTCACCATGGAATGTGGCAATTTTTGTTCATGTGGCTTTTTAAAGCTTTTAATGTTCTAATTCTGTTACGTTTTTCAATGAACTCAGTACATTTAGCAAATGCTCCCTCTGTTGCTGTGTCTGTATGCAGAGCAGGCACCGTGGACAGAGATGCTTCTGTCTCATCCCTTTCCAGAACACACACAATCCTCTTTTCATAGGGGTGCTGGGGAAGTTGTGATGCATTGTGGTGCTTGGAGAAGTCCTTGAAGGGAAACCTTCCCGAGACAGCAGGCTTTGAGACGTTTTTCCAGTTAAGCCTCCTCAGGGATATTCAGGTTTTTTCGTGGTGACTTTTGGAGCAGGGCCAGAAAGGTGAAGCAGGGCTTGCTTAAAATCAAAGCTTAAGGAACTCCTTTCACTCGTTGTAGAAGAAAACAGTTTAATATCTGGAAATGCTGGTGGTGTTTTCAGTTACATGTAGAGGCTGAAAAAGCATGCATTTTCCAATAGTTTTTGTTCATATCTCTTGGCAAACATGGCTTTATCTTTTTTTTTTCCTAGTGATTAAATGGAGCTTGAAATTAAAACAGCTCTGTTTGTTCACCTTCTTGTTTGCTTGCCACTATTGCTGACCTCAGCACTAATCTAGGAACAGCTTTGTGAGTATTTGTTACTCCTTCAGATGTTTCTTACAGTAACAGAGTTCAAATTGTGTAGATCCTGTACAGCAGTAACTATCACTTGGGTTTCTCAGTAACAAATGCTAAATTTAAGCAAAAGCCTTGCAGATAGGTGTGGAATCCCCCATGACAAGTCTGGGAGAGTCCCTTCGCATTGTTCCCTGTTAGTGCCCATAGTAATGAGGGATCTGTGCCGGTGCTGAGCACACAACAAGTGAGTCAGTCCTGTGCTTATCTTGCAGTGCCCCGAGCAGTCCTTCTGAATTCAGGGGCACTTTAACATACGTAATTTAGCAAACACTTACGTGTCTCTAGCTTGGTTAGGCCCAAGTCCTCAGTGTGCAATGAAATCGAGTCTAAACTCTGCTGCATGATGGAGTCCTCACATGAAGAGTTCCAGCAATAGGTAACAGATTTTAACACACTGCTGATGTTTTACTAGGACATTTTTACCAGTACCCACTTCAGAACAGAGCACTGCTCCTTTTCTGTCAAAGATGAAATCCTCTGACTAACTTGTTTGTTCGGTTTTGGCTGTTCAGGCTTCCACTTTTTCTGTTTAGGCAACAGGATGAGAACAAGGCCCGTTGTAGAAGAATTACAATACATACTTTTAGAAATCCCACAAATAGCCCAGAGAGTCCAGAGTTCTAAAACAGAACTGAAAGGAGCTACAAAACATTCCCCATCTGGGCTTCTAGCACTCATGTGCACTGTTGAGTACATGTACGATGAGTATCTTCCCAGGCAATATGCAAACTGCTTGGCTGCCCAGATGGGAGATCTGGGCACCCATAGTGAATGTGTGATGCTTTACATGGTGTGACAGTGCAGAGGAAAACATGGCCACAAACTTGTTGGCTAAAACCAAATACTTCTTTCATGTAGATTTCCCATTGGTTACTTAGGGTAGAAGGATGTGGGAACTTTTAGTGCTATAAATGAACCCTACTATGAGGGCATAAGTGAAAGCCGTGATTTACATGCAGGGTTTGTGTTTTCAGTGGAGTATTCTGAGAAGCACACAAGCACTTTTGATGGAGGTAGAGTTTGAAAGCCCCTGAGTGGGTGGCACTGGCTGTCCACATGCAGAAATGACCCCCACGGTTTGGGCCCTGTTGTCAGCAGTGGACGCTGACATCTGGATGGCCCTCCACCCTCCCAGGTGGGCAGAGGCTGGCAGATACCAGAGTGGAGAGTAGGGAAAATAATCCTCTTGATAATCAAGGAAAATGCTTATTTTTCCCTGAGCTCTCTATGCCTTTTCCAACACTGGCAGTTACTGCTTGCTGCCTTATGTTAGTTAATGATTGCTGTTTTATTTAATAAATCAGATACAAAAATAAACAACTTAGAGTTTGCTATTGACCTATCAATTACTATGGCTGATTATACCTCTGGGGAACATATGTAGTCATTTGTCCTGACATTTTGTTAAAATAAGGTGGTATTATGGGACCAATCCACCTAATTCCTTACTCCCTGGGGCCATTTAGTGTACTTAACTGCTAGAAAGGTGATTTCTGAAGCATGACAGCTGTTGGTGTTGGGGCTATTGTGTGGTGAACAAAAACAGTTACGTTCTTCTCATATGCTGCCTTTGTGTCATTGATACAGAAGCCATTTCATAAATTAGATACAACTCTTCCTGGGGAAATGTTGCTGCTGCTTTGTGTTTCGTTGTTGGAGTGCATATTAAAAACCCCGACCGACACAGCACGGCGGTGGCAAGAGATGTTTGAACTTGGCATTGCTCTAAGGTCTGTTGGTTCATCCTATTAGCTGCTGGCATTCCTGTCTAGTTATTTTGGTTGATTAGGTGCATTACAATTAGCTTCTATTCGTGTTCTTTTTACCATTTTAGTAGTTTCCTTTAAAGCTGTGTTTCAGCAAAAACATCACGAGTAATTTCTCCTCCACAAGGCATTGCCTTTCTGGAAGGTTGCAGCTCTCCGTGTGCACCAAGAAAGGCCTGTCAGATACCAAGATTAGGGCCTACGGCACGGTATCCTCAGGGCTTGTTTGTGCTACTATGAGATCTCTGCAAGCACCAGCACTTGCAGAAACGTGTTGTAGTTGGGGCCTACCCGTGTGGTGTGTTATACAAAAGAAAGTCCGAGGTTTGTTTTAAGCAGGAGGGTGATGACTTCAGTAACTGACATCGGTTCTTCTCAGTTGGTAAAATCTCTTCCAGTGATGTATGTTTTTGATGAAACAGAACGGGGGGGTTAGTTTCTGAAATGTGGAAATGTTATCTCTTCCTTTGTGATGAAAACCTTTTACTGGAAAATCCTGCTGCAAGAATTCTTGAACCATGTCATGAAGCACTGAGTTTGGGTTACATTGTTCTGCTTGTTCATAGAGACTTGTAGATGTCTTGTATAACAACGATTTGCGCAGCAGTGCAGCCATTTTATGGCTTAGCCCTGGCTAGTGGAATGGCTACTCAGTGCAGGTCTGCCTGTGGGACTGGGGCATGTGCTGAGTTTCACACATCTTACTTCATTAACAGCCACCGTGAGCCAGGATACTTTTTTAAGATACCTTCTGGAATTTTCTTAGTGAAGTCCAGTCCCTGAGAGGAGTCTGGCTCACCACTGGATGTCATCATTGCACTGTGGTGGGCTGCAACCAGAAGAACATTTATCTGGCAGTAAAAAATAATGCTGCCTGACCCAAGACGACGTCTGATTTTGTCACATTTTAAAATGGGTTGCGGTGCAGTGATGGCAGTTTGCAAACAATTGGTCTATAGTCTTTCCTTCAGGCACGGAACAACACTCTGGTGGGTTTTACAAACCTGTCTCTACCTTCTGTAGTGAGGCTGTGCTGAAATCTCAGCTGTGGGTCTCCACCATCGCAAAGACATGGTAATAAAAGGCCTCTTGGGGTCTCAATGTGCCTTGTACTTCTCGAGAAAGCCAATGTCATTACCGTAGCTTTAAAATAAAATACTTCTCCGTTTATTGGGTTACTCTGGCAGCTAATATATAGAGAATATATTTCTGCTGTAATGTCATAGGAGGAATTCTGAGGACTTAATCTTATTAGCCCTGTCTCATATTCATACCAGAGGAGAACCTCTTAGAAGTCTTAGATTGCTTCCTGCCTAAGTCGCTCAGCAGAAACATATAGAAGTGTCTGACAGATAATAAAAGTAGCTCTGTTTTCTATTGTCCCTTCAGCGCATTTATGAATCTGCAGTTACACATCTGTGGAGTGGAAAGGTATACAAGCCAAAGCAATAAGGAAAGTGCACTGTACTGCGAGGTGGAAAGTGTTTCCCTGTCTTTCATCAGAAAATTGAAAACTAAATATAGGTCAGGCAGAAAAAAAATGTCAAATGCAGTGTCATCTCTTGTCTCTTTCTTGCATATTTGTGTTGAGAATCTCTGTCAGCTGCTGAGACCTAGAGATACAAAAGAAAACAGAAAACCCATGGAATTTGTCTTCTTAACCAGTGTCTGCATTAAGAAGAATGGAAACTGAGAAGCTAGTAATTAGAAACTTCATAGTAATGTTTTTGGTCAGGTCTCAGTGGCATTGAGGTATCAGTTTACTCGTTTGCCAGCCTAGCTTTCAGTGTAGCTGTAGCTGAGTTCTGTCATTTTGGAAGAGTTTCCAATTGAACACACAAAGACACTCAAGGTGCAAGTTCCTAGTTAATTTATAAATAAACCCATTTCCGTAAGTACAACAGCAAGAGTAAAAACCGCTCTGGAAAGTATGGAAACAGCTTTAACATTACGCAAATATGTGTTCGCCAGGTATTAGCTAAATGGTAGCAAATGACAGAAGAGGTGGTGTTTCCTCCTCTCTTATAAGGACTCCATAGTGTCTTTTCCAGCAGCCTATTAAGCTCTGCTAATTTACTGTGACCTACTGAACATGCACATATCTCAGTGTTTTAGTACCATTTATCTTGTGCTGTGCATAGAGGAGTCGTGGCATTAGACATGCCAGTGAGCATAAATGCAAGGTTATGCGTTGCTGGTGGTGTAATGATTTTTAGCAGGCTTTTGATGGTTTTTGTAACGCATTTCTACGTCATTCTACGTGTGTGTGTTTTTTTTACAGTTGAGATATTCTTTGAACCACATAAATCGGAAGTTGCTGCTGGAATCTAGGACGTCTGTGAACACTCGAGTGGTGGTGGTTGGTGCATCCGATGTTGGAATCGCTTTCCTGGAAACACTTGTTTTCTGGTAAGTTTTTATTTCCTTTACTGAGAAGAGTATGTTACCTTTTCCTTGAAGGAGCTTGCTTTCTCCATTTAGAAGCATGCTTTGGGTCTGAAGCAAGGTACGAGACGGTAAAGGTCTGAGTGTGGATGTGAAGAGGTAGGTACTTGCATCCTGGCTGACTCAGGAACTCAGAAGTGCTGACAGAGTTGCTCGTAGGTCCTCAAGGCGAAGGCTCACTGTAAAGGAGAACTGCTCACACTGAAAATCTCTTTGACCCTTGTTCTTGTACAAAACTACTGTAGGTGGAGGTTAAGTCTGCTGCCCTTCATGTGTGCTCCAGGGCAGTATTGATCTTTAAAGCTGGTTGTGCCTAACGGGATCACAACTCACTGTGTGAATCCCTCCCTTCTCTTGCCTCGTTGTGGTGCTGTGTCCTCAGAGCTGTGCAGAAGGACAGAGGCATGTTGAGTTGTAATCTCACTGTGATTCTTTTGATTCTGATAACACCTTTTGATACATGTGATTCTGATGAGGGCTTTGATGTTTCGCATTGTTCAGGAACCAAGAAGTGGTTGTCTCTGGCATTTCTACCATTTTTGCTGTAGACCCTCAAGTGGGTGCGGGTGTGACACTGCTCTCTGGCAGCCTCAGCCTGCTCCACAGCCCACCAAGAGCACAGGCCATTAAAGAGTTTTTCGTTAGTAAAACCACAAATCAAATTGCTGTGATTACCTTGAGTTGTCCAAACTGGAGTAAATAAACTGTATTCGCTGGTTGAGAAGGGGAATAAATGCATGCAACTGCTTTTGTACCTTCCACTGTCTAAGCCAGAGTAAAACTGTGGACAAGCTCTGCTGTTTCACACACTTTCGAAGGTTAGAAGAGGGGTGCCTCTTCTCTGATATCTCACTGCTTGCACCTTCTGTGCCAATACCCCATACCAGTTTTAGGGAGTCACCAGGAAGTCAGGCTGTGGATTTGAGAATGCAATTACTGTTATGCAGCTCTTGTTTTCTGCATAGATTAAACACGTGCACTAGCAGTGTCTTGAAAGGCTTACAGAAATGAACGCAAAATTCACCTTCTGAATGCGATTGTTACAGCAAAATGTGCGTCACAGCAGCTGGGGGAGTCTGGCATTTTCATGGTGGGCAGAGAACTGGAAATTTTGCCTGGTTTTTGCAGTTAAGCCAAGAGTTTGCATTTCTACAAAATATCAATATGGCAGGAGAAGAAAAAGTGAAAGGGCTTCGTAGATGTTGTTATGTTGCTGAACAGTGACTCAAAAATACCCACTTCTTGCTCATTTCCCTTAGTTCCTGACTTCCTGTAGAGCATCCCTTTCTTGGGGTAAAACCATTTTCCTCGCATCCTGTTCTCAGCACCTTTTATGCTTTCAGTTCCACTCTAAATTCAGTTAAAGATGTCCTTTAGAGCTATTAGCCACTTTCTTCTTGTTCCTCCTGTGCTGTTTATTTCTGTACTTTCACTACTAAATACCGTGAGGGAAGAACAAACCATATTTTTGCCCCAAGCCTGTCAGGCAGAAGCTAAGGCTTTCTGTAGCAAACAGGACATAGATAGTATTGTGCCTGCAGGGCAATCCTTTATAGGCATCCTCCTCTGTGACACCTCAACCCAGGCTTCTCCATCAGGAGCTTTGTTTGGAACATATTCTAGCAAAGAGCTCCTGCAGAACACTTCCTTCTTGGACACGGGAGAGAGGGCTTGTCTTCAGCACTGTACAAATGGAGTGTTCCAACTAAGAGACGTTGAGTACTGCTCTGAGAACACAGGAGGCAGGCAGGCAGCACTTAGTGCAAAATGTCACAGAATTTGTATTAATATATGTATGAATTTAAGAAAGATGATTTTTTAAGTGTTCACATCAGCAGCAGATAAAGTCTCCTGACCAATATGAAGGCCTTTTAATACAATTTAGTTTAATTTACTCATAATTTTCTAATATTCTTTGCAAAGGTTACATGCACTAAAAATAGCCAGATTGAATCAATTTGCCAGCCCCTAATCCTTAAAAAGAGGAAGTAGTTTTCTCCTCGTTATTGTTCATACTTAATTATTTTACATTATCAGTCGCCATGGAAACACACAAATGTAATTCACTTACCCACAGAACAATTACTAGAACTAGATTTTACAAGTGTTTTCAACTTCGTTGAGACTGAAGAAATACAATTTTCAGTGAGCAGAGAACTGCTGGTGAGGATGCCCTCTGCTCGCCCGGGAGCTGTGGTGGGCGGCCGCGGGCACCACGTCCGACCCACACGGACCCAAACTGGGCTTGTTGTGGTCCGTGCTGCAGAGGGAGAGCCTGTGCTGGGAACCTTTACCTCACCAACTGCTGCTGGCTCGCTGAGGCTGTTAACTTACTGTTGGAGTTTCTGAAGGCAGAGATTGTCGAAGAGGTTAGAGCCCTGGGGCACCCAAATCCGTGCCCGTTGTTTCCAAGGGCAGCGCTGAAACAGGTGCTGCAAGTGGGTCTGTGGCACAGCCCGCTGGTAGAGGCTGCCTCCTCCTAGTGCTCGGGGTGCTCCGAGCCCTGGAGAACCGCATCTGTTGTGCTTAATCTAACGCTGGGTCGCTGAGGGGTGAGCTCATTATTCACGTTTCACCTCTCCAGTAAATATCTCCCGCTGATTGTGTTTTCTTGGAGCATAATCACACGCACACCGGGGCTTTCAGCCGCAGTGCTCGTTTTGCTGAGGATGAGTACGAATGTTTTATTCAGGAAGAGGCGGCTGCAGCGTTTCGGGTGCAGTGCACCTACAGCACTGCGGGCGCTGGCCCCACGGTGAGGGGCGAGTGCGCTCCCCTGCGCGGGCGCTGTGGGTACAGGTGCGAAGGCGGCTTTGGGCCGTGCCACGGCTGTGCCGGGCCGCGCAGCCCAGGCCCTGGGGAAGGAGAGGAGAGAGTTGCATCGTAAATTGCTGCAGTAATTAACTTCCCTGCAGGAGCGTGGCAAGCAGGGAAGGAATTGCGAGTCCTACAATTCCAGCGTGAGACTTCTCCTGGGCAGTGCAATTATGTGCTTCCCCTCGCACAAAGCCAGCACTTGGGTCACTCTCCAGCTCTAAGGCAAGGCTTGTATGAATTGCAGCAGCGTCAGACTGGTTGTTAAAGCGGTGTAAACTCTGGGTGATGTCCAGTCCTAAAGGAGGAGTAGCAGCCGAACAACTCCCCCTCCTTGTGAAAAGCAGTTCAGCCCAGCAACACGGAGTGTCAGCTTCTATTGTTCTCTGTCCTCCAAACTGTGAGTGCTGGCGCACTCCTGCCTCCCCTTTGTTGTGGGCTGTGGGCAGAAAGCCCTTTCAGCGTCAGAGGGAATCAAATCAAAGAAACTCCAAAGAGAGGTTAAGCTAAAATGCAAGCTTTCTGTATCTTTAGTCTCCCTTGAGTTACTTGGTCTGGGGAAAAAAAAAAGAAAAGAAAAAAAACCAAAGGAGGAAAAAAATGACATGGAGAAGTTTTGTCAGACATTCTGCTAAATATGTGCGTGCCCCCACTTACACTTGCAGCACTGTGAGCCACTAACACTGACAAATTGTCATGAATGGAGACCCTAAAGAGGAGTCTGATTTACAACCGAGGGAAGTTGTTTTAAAATTACCTTTTTTTTTTTTTTGTCGCCCCCACTGAGAGCAAGTGTGTGTGTACTGAACCAATCCGTGGAAAAGTGTGTGTGTACTAAACCAATCCGTGGAAAAGCTGGTGAAATATCCAACGAAAATCGTATTGGAAAGTGTTTGCAAGCGTAAAATCTGTTTCCCTGAACCCAGACTATCCCTACCTATGACTACGAGAAAAGGAGCGATGAATTCAGTTCAGAGTTCTGCAAATATCGGTTTCTGGAGGTGAGGTTCAGCAGGAGAACTATCAGCTGCAGTTAAATAATTTCTGTAAAAACCTGTGAACGAGTGGAATTGCGGATACTGCGCTGCAGAGCCCTCAGTGGAGCCAGTGTTGCCCTAAGTGTATATTCTGATGACTGTGACTACAGCCTAGCATTTTAATCTTGTCCTGTTCTCAAGTACTAAGATGCTTTTAAAAAACAACAAAAGAGCTTCATTGCTAAATACTGACTTGCCAGGAGGGCAGGGACTGTCGATTCTTCTTGTTGTCCTTGGTAAGTTAAGAACGATGGTCGTAGCAGCGGCGTTAGGCCAGAGGAGCACACAATTAAAGCAGTGCCTTTTCAGCATAGGCTGGTGGATGGCTGGCAGAACAGCATGCTAACTAGTATGCCCTGACAGCAGGTGATTGAAGTTTGGCTGCAAGAACGCAAAAAGCTTGCTCACAGCAGTATCTTGTCATTGGTTCCAGTGTAGTGAACCAATTAGCTTTTTATCCACCTCTTTGCATATAGCTGTGGAAAGCGTTATTGTCTTCTGATTATAGGGAAAACCCTTTTTAATCCGAGATGTCGAAAACCTCCTTAATCCAAACTCTGCTGTAAACAATGACTTATTCTCCGAGGACATTGGAAGTATACGTAATGTGCCACACAAAATAGCAATAAATGAATGGTGGCTACGATCAGGGTGTTTTGTATGAAAATGTTGTGGGATATGCTTCCCTTTCCACGTGGGGCATTACAATAATTATCGCATTTGGGAAGCAAGTGGATTGAAGTATATTTGAACTTTTTTTTTCCTGAAGTAAAATTAGAATCTACTACGGTAAATCTGTGAGGTTTTGTCTGCAGGATGATTTCTCCCTTTGTGAGTCAAAGGTGTCTCAGATTAGCTTAGAAATGGCAGGGATTTTTGAAACACGGTTTCTGACAGCACAGCTACAACCACCGTTATCTGGCAGCACGGTATTATACAATATCCTGCACATCTGTCCTGTTTGGCAATAGTTAGCATAATGCTTGCTGTTTAATTAGGCTTTTTATCTTTGCATTTGTCTGCGAACATCTGAAGCCTTCCATGTTGCCTGTCACTAATTAGTTGACTAATTAAATAGTTAGTGCTTACTTGCTGATCACAGAGCTAACATGTAATGAATGGTTTAGTGATCTTCATTGTTTTATACTATCTATCTTTGCCACATGAATTGATATACATGTGCTTCCCTTTGACTGCCTTTTTTTCATACCAAGGCGAATCCAGAACAATGTTGTAGTCGACCATGTGTTCAGTGTCACCGGGCCCGCGTCCTTCAGACATTGTTGCCTTCCATCATTTCTGGTGAATAGAGATCAAGTTGTGGCAGAGATAAATAAGATAGGTCATATCTCGCCTTGTTGTGCAGTCAGGATCACAATGAACGCCGTCAGTGACTGATCCCAGACACAAACTAGGGGAGAGGATATGGGTCAAGATCGGCCTTCCTAACAGCCGTTTGACACGCCTCTGCCAAAAAATGATACTCAGTTAGCATTGATACGTGGTTATTTTTGTTACAGCCTTGCTTTAGAGACAGATTTCAGTTTTAAGTGAGGTGCTTTCAACTACAAGCACTTGCCCTTAACCATATGCAAACATTTGTCTCAGCCTGAAGCACGTCACCCTTGCAATGTCTCAGATTTTCTTTTGTTACCGTTTGTAGGCAAGTACTCACAGCTTCGTGTTGCACTTCAAACCCCATCTTGGAAACAGTAGTTTTCACATAAAATTTAGAAATGTAAATGACTCAGGAGAATTTTAACCCAGTGACATTTGTATTTGTCACACCTCTGCTGCTGACCAAGTGTGATATTAGCGTGGCTGCTTCAGCAGCTCGGGGCAGAGCTCGGTAACCCGAGCAGCCGAAGCATCTGGCAGCTCTCTGGTCAATGCAGTTCAAAGCAAATAAAGAAGCATTCCGAGTGCAAACACTGCGTTTAGGTTTCCACTCCTCTGCTGAAGCAGTGGAGGACACGTACTTTCTCTTCTGCTCGTGTTTGTTTTCCTTTCAAGCTTGTTTCCCTGAGCTGTTGCGGAGGTGTAACCACTGAGTTCTTCAGCGCAGTCTCTGATACAGGAGGTGATTTGAAGCACACAAGACTGTTCAGCCTGCAGTGGAGACAAAATCAGTGGGCTGGGGTAGTGCAGATTTGCTTTCTGTTCACATGTATACATGTATGTACACTAACAGGCAGAGTGAGGGTTGTGACAGATGAAGACAACTATTGGAAGTTACTTGTTTGTTTTGTTCTGAACGCTCCATGAGATGAAATGTCAAAGTTCCCTGTGTGGATTGCTGTGATTACCCTCCCAATCCCAGGAAGAAGATGAGTCTGAATGCAGTTTGCATTGAAATGAGAGCTGGAGCAATGAGATGGTGAATCTCTGCTGCTTGCTGCGTTATCTCGATTGCCCAAACTCTAATATAGGTGTGTGAGGTGAGATGGAGCTCCACAGGGCTGTGGCTCCATTGCTTCCCGTACCCCTGTTACCGCACTGCACTGCCGAGCACATACTCACGTGCAGTTGCTTCCCGATGAGTGGGGTGGTCAGCAGCACCTCTGCATTAATCAGGCATCATTTCAGTTTCATGTGAGCTGCAGGGCATGGGCCATCTGGGAAGGGGCTGTTGGAGATGTGTCACGTTGCCCTGGTGAAGAGATGGGCATGTGATGGCTCTGTGGCGCTGCCCATCTCAGTGCTGGGTACGTTCAGGGATGCAATATCAGTGAGGCAGCTGTGCTCCTTGGGCTGCCAGGGCTGGAGGTGCTGTGAGGCCCAGATCCACAGCTGCTACATGCAGATGTTTGAGATCGGGAATTTTGGCCCAGCTGACTCCTGCACCAGCCCTGTCCCTGTCCTTGCTGGGCTGCCAGCTTTCCGTCAAGAGGATGTGGCATAGGAGTGCTGCCTCACAACGTGCAGCTTTTGTAAATGTCTTCTCTTTCCACGTGCTCTTGCTGTCAGGAGGAGAGTGCATGATACTTTCCCATAGCCCAGGACAAAAATGTTACAAATTTCAGGCTCTTCAAATTCAAGGGAATTCTATCTTTTGACATCCGTGGGCTTTTCTAGGGTGCATACTTTCTTATCTCTGTGAAGGTAGCATTGACAAATCTGCACCAAGCAATACCACAGAGTCAAATAATAGCCTTCTCTGCAATAATACAGAAAACTGGGGTCTGGTAAGTAGGCAGCCATGGAAAAACAAAGCCAAAGCAACCTTAGTTTTAACATGGGTGAGTAGGCAATCATATTTTGAATGTCCTGTTAACAGTCTGGAGTTTGCACTGGATTTTACTCACTGAAACACTCCCACAGGAGCAGATAAACCAGCAAAATTTCAACCACGCTCCAGCTTCACTGCCCAATCCATCGTGTCTTTATTTGTGGGAAATGGTGGCGATGTCTCTCAATGGTGGTTCTGAACCTGCCAGGTGATTAGATTTAAACAGCTCGAGACTGTAACTGCTAAGGCCATCACCAGATATCCCACATTTTCTGTCTAGAAAAATAATTGCCCTGTTTCAAACCTTAAACAGGATGAAGTGCTGAAACATTTCTGGAGTGGAAATTGACCTTTTAGTCAGGAATGTGCTCACTAAAGCAGTGGTTGGATAGTACTTTGATTTGGTCAAATTAAAAGCCAACTCATATTTGGGATGGTAGTGCTAATCTTGTAAACCTCGTGGCTACGGATGTTCCCACAGAAGTGCATGGATGTGTCTGACGCAGCCATGTATTTTATATGAGCCAAGGAAAGAGCTCTTTAGTGTTCCCATTCTCTGCCATCACCATTCACACTGTAAGGACGGACCTTGCCATGTGGACTTTAATACACTAGATCCTGGCAATACCATGGATCTTGAGTGAATACTATAGTTTTTGAAAGAGCCTCCGAAGAAGTCTGTGGCCGAGTTGTCAGATGAGTCAGAATTTGGGTTGTACTTTGCTGCAGGACTTCGGTTTCTGCTGGCAGTGTTCCTCAGTGTGGAGTGTTAAGGCAGTTCACGTTTGAGTGTGAAGTGATACTTCGTTGTTATCCCTTCTTTCATTCAGCAAATTCATTCACAATCTTAACACTTTTTCCTAAGGTTGATCCAACGGAGAACCGGCTTATCTTTGTTTACTTGTAATTAAAGAGGGATAACTTCTAGGTGGACATCTGTTGGTCAGCAGTTAAGCTGAAATCCTGCTCTGAGGTCGGTAATTGATGCACTTGCAGAAGGTTCTTGAGAACAGACGGTTTTGGTAATTGTTGATACAAACAATAAACCCTTTGCTGCTTCTGTTCCCGACTCTCTTACTAAAAGCTTAATAACCAAGTGTTGTAGGATCAGTTGCAGAGCCTTCATACTGCTCACATGGTATCACGTAGCATCATACAGGGAGGTGGGCTTGCTGTGTTTTCACACATCTTCATGGTTGCTTTTGTGTTGATTCTGGCTTGTCTGAGTCAAACATAGCTGCCCAGAGCGCAGGAGGGAGTGGGGAGAAGGGGAAAGGCTTTTACAGCTCTGCCAGCCAAAGGAATGGGTTTTGTCCAGGCAAACAAAGGCAATTTAGTATAGTGGCAATATGAAACCACATTACTTGTAAAGTTTATGCAAAGGAAGTTTGTGGTGCCAAGGAACATGTGTATCTGTCAGCGAGAGTACAAATGAGTGGGGGTTTCTGTGTTAATATTAGCAGTGCTTGTCAAGCTGAGCACTTCTAGCTTTGTGTAAAGCCGCGGAAAATCTGTTAGAAAGTCTTTTCCTTTTGGAGATGTCTGTTCTGTGAGCCACCTCCCAGCTACTTTGTTCTATAAATGTGTGGGGTGCTGCTCTTTCCTTTAAAACCAACCAACCAACCAACCAAAAGTCCTGCTTTGAGTAAGTTATTATATGACTTGGGAGAAGGAGAACTAGTGTCTACATCTGTCTCTTACAGTAAGACTTACACCTGAGCACCTTCTGTGTCTTGAACATCAGGTTATTGCCCTGCTGGGACTCTTCTGTAACATCATCTCTCATTCTAGACTCCTTCCTCTCCACACAAATCTTAAGGTTTCTTTTGTTCATTTGTTTCAGGATGGAGATTTCTCTGATTTCAAAGTTTCATTAATGCAGGAATTTATCACGTCTCGGTGTTCAGCATCTATTATTCTTTTTATTCTTATTATTTGTGGTAATGAGGAGTTTAATGAAAGCAGTTAATTAAATCATCTGTTGAGGCAGTTTTTACCATCTAAGCCTCCTTCCTTACACCACACATGCAAGAGGAGAAAAGGGAGGAAGTTATCAGGCAAAAGAATACAGAAATCATTTGCCAGGATATATACAAATAATGTACCCAAACTTTCCTCGTTTGTTCCTTTGAGTAACAGTAAATTGGTTAATCCTATTATATTTCAAGGACAAGGGTGTTTAGGCCTGGGTTGGTTTTTTTTTTAGCTGTCCTCTAGAACTGTGCAATGAAACCCAATGCCTTTTGCTTATTTCCCTAGATACTCTAATCCCTCCCTGCTTTACCCGTATCTTTGAGCCGTTCTTCCTTTTGTATCCACAGCAACGTGAATCCCTGCTGGAATTACGTGCTTCTAAAATGTAGGTGCACTTGTTTAATGTTGCATTGGTTCAGGCTCTTAACTTGAAGACTTTTTCACCATAATGGGCATCTCTGCTTTTACCCTACTTGATATTAGGCATTGTTATGTACATTAGGAGCATATAAGATATTCACTCTCCCGACACGCATTGCCTGTTTCTCAGAGCCTTTGTTGTTTTCCAGTTATTAAGAGCTTTCAGGCAGCAGTGAGGAATCAAAAGCCATAATAAATAAACCATCTTTTTGTTAGCCTGGAAATAATGCTGCGTGGAGGAAAGGGAGAATGGTACAAGGTGTGGTAACGTGCATCACAGTTGCTGGTGAAAATACTCCGACCTGTTACGTGCCTGTAACTGTGTGTGCCGGTTCCTGACAGGAGCCACGGCGAAGCACTGACAGTTTGCCTGTAGTTTTCAGGCTTGTATTTAACTGCCTGTATGTGTATTTAAAATCCCAAGGTTAGGCACCCCAGCTACAGTTCTAAAATCAAGCTTTTGTAATACAAAAGGGACTTTACTTTATTTTAAGGCTGTGATGAGTTTCACAAATGCCAGACTGTGCTTAATCATTTAACACATTTGGTTTCTCATCTGAGGAAGAATTTTACCTCTCTATTTGCAAAATGTGACTGCTGTTTCCATCCAATTGTGCCTGGAGCTGTGAGGCTCCCTGGAGCCAGGAGGACCCACACTCTGAGCACAGGGCAGTGCCAGATGCCTGCCTCTGGGTCTCTTCAGCTCTGTCTTCAACATCAGCGAGCCTTTTTGGTAGCTTTAATCCAATTTTCTTTGTGCCTCGTTTCTCTTGATGTAAAATGAGAATCAAAGATATGACTCATTTCATCACAGCATTCTAAGGAGATGCTAATCAACATTTTGATGCCTGCAAGATTAATGAATGGGAAACATGAATTAATGTTTGGGGCATATGGGAATGCCATGGGAGCGCTGAGGTAGAAGTAAATCATCAGTTAGTAAATCGTACCGAGTGAAAGGTCTGAATTGAAGCCTCACACTCAATGGGAAAGAGCTGAACAAATACCATATGACTGTGGAAATACTGGGTGACTGCCTATGGACTAAATAGAGGTAGAGCGTCTGTAGAAGAAAACGGTGTGTGACCAGACCAACAAAGTGCATCATTCTGGCATCATTCAGATGCTTGCTTGCAACATTGGCAACGTTTTCATGCTAAAACAATGTGAGTGTAACTTAAACCTAATGTTAACATCGCACCTGGATTCGGAGGCCTGTTGGCAAGAGCATGGACAGAGATGATTTCAGCTCTTTGCTGAAAGGAAACTTCATTGCTGTGAGGGCAGGCAGGCGAGCAGAACGTCTGGGATGTTTATGTACTGTTGTAGTCATTTTCCTCATAATTACACATAAACTAAATGCCAAGGAGTCATACTATTTAGGTGTGTAAAGCTATTGTGGTTATTCACGTTCACACCCCCCTAGGAGAGCTCCGTGAGTGCAGATGGCATTCTGTACACTTTAAATTCAGCTTAATGTATCAGGCTAACTCTCATTTACATGAAGACCACTTTGTATCGCTCAGCCAGCATAATGTGGTCATAAATGAAGAGCAAATTCTATTTACACCCACCTCTGCAGAGTGACCTTAATTTAAATGAGAATCAGGCCCATAATCTGTATAAATATATGCACTCTGTTATATTAAGGTTATTTATTACATTGCACTTGGCCGGAGTACTCATGGAGATTTACCATAGATAATCCATAAGCCAGAATTAAACTATTAATATGCATTTTGAGAGGGTCAGCCATAACCTTGAAATTCCTTGGTTTAAGCATGACCTTTACCTTTGTTTGAATATATTTTTTAAACGTATGAATAACAAATTAACATTGGTTGATAAAAAACATTCTGATTCCTTTGTACCGTTTGCATCAATCCATACTTAACTTACAGAAAGCCTTGAAGATTAGAAGGCTTAATCACTCATAATATTTATTTGTTTTTAAATGTCAGATCACATTTAGTTCAACATACTGCCAGTCTGTTCCCCCCCACGCTCTGGCATTGATGGAACCATGGTGGAAAGTACTCTGCTTTTTGTGTCCAGAGACACCTGCATCTTAGCGGTGACAAAACACTTTGTGCCTGGCCCGTGTGAAGGAATGACACTCATTCTCCTCCTAATGTGGAATTAAAACCTGTACTGTTCCTTGGATGTGCCCTCCTGATTGGAGCTGACCTCTTTCAGGAAGCAGACAGACTACTAGTTGTGGGAAGCTCTTTTTTTCCTTTCCTTTTCCTTTCTTACAGAGAGTGAGCCATGAAAGGCAAAGGTCTCTGGGCAAAGACTTGCTGGGTTTACAGCATCTTTTGTAGTCACAGGACACAAGTCCTGCCATAAAGTCCTAAGAACAGCGCTTGTTACTTACGTGGTGCTAAGTACCTCTGCCAGGATTGAGACCATCGTGTGCTGGGTGTTGCACAGCTCACAAGCGGCAGAGGCAGCCTGGGGAGCTGAGCTGCAAACACTGTGTAACCAGGCACTGTAAGGCCCTCGTGAGTGCTACTACCAAAGGCAGCCTCACCAGACTGACGCTGCCTCAACTGCCCTGCTTTGTTTTTCTTTCCACAGTCCGTATCTGAAGTTCAACAATCTGACCTTGATTTCCATTCATGGCCTTCCAGGAAAAGACCTACATGACTCCAAACACAGAAGATTTTTAATGAACAGGTTGGTTTTCGTATCTAAACACTTCCTTAGCTTCAAAGGGAAACATTTGTAATTCTTTGTGAACTTGTCCTAAATTTTAGGTAGCTCCATAGACAGAATAATCCAATCTGTGTACACAACATGCACACACTTCTGAAAGGAGTTGAATACCATTACTGCTAGGGAAGTGCTGCTAAAGCACTGACTTCACACAGCAATCCAATGTATCGTACCAGTGACAAAAGGTGTGTGTTTGCTTTCAAAGTATTATTTCATTTTTAACTTCCATGGGTTTTGTTCCAGATAATGCCGAACACAAGAACGTGTCAGAATTAATATTAGCTGTGTGACCAGTGATTTACTTAGAGCAGCTATGTGGGGAGATGCAGACCCTGCTAATGACAGTGGCAATTCAGCTCAGGGGAAAGTTTAGGATTATTGCTGTTGATAAATTTGGAAGAACTGAGCTGTGTCAATCCTGCCACTTGTGAACTGTTTCTGTGCCCATCACAGGGCTGTGGAAGTCTGTCTCCAGTCCCTTACATTTACCTCCCCTGGACTGGCAGAGCCACTGAACTAGTGCCAGAGTTGAAGGGAAGATTGTGAGACAGCTCTGCCTGTGTCTAGTGACTGCTCAAACAGTTCATGAGTTTTCTTGTTTGCTGATAAGTAAAATGTCTTCTGCTTAGTAGGATAAAGTCTTACCTCAGTAAAAACCACAGTACCTAACTCTCAGTTAAGTTTTACCATATTTATTTTGGTAAACCATCAAGAAAACCTATGCTTTATTTTGGAACAGTGACTAGGAGTCCCTGAAGTAGTCAGGACTGTGATTGTTCTGGGTGTTGAGAAGCATAGCATTAAAATTAATCAGTTATTTTGAATAGCTGGGGCATTGACTTACTGTAATTTATATAGATTTGGCACGTGACTCTTTGGAACCCATGTGTTGCTTGTTACCAAATCTCTTACTTGGTAAGCAGCAGCGCACTGAAGGGCCAGCCCTTTAAAGGACAAAACAACTCAACGTCTGCTTGCAGTACCTGAAGAATGGCATCTCTACAAAGATCTGAAAGGGGTGTGATGTGAACCTGTTTTAAACCACCAGGTCTCATTTGGCATTTTGCCCTCTCAAGGAATCTTTTATAAGTAGTTACCTGAGTTATTTTGTTATTGTAGAAAGAGGGGGTGTTCATGTGCAAATCTAGTGAACGAAGGGAATATATGCTCACAAAATGCAGGTACTCTTTTTCCTGTCTATACCAGGAAAACGAGTGATAATAACAAAACATCATTCCTGATGGAAAGTTGCAGTTCATAGCTGCCTCACCAGAATTAGCTGTTAACATCTGAAAGCAGATTAAGAGTGAAAATTGAACTCTGCAGGGTATGGTTTTTGAAAGCATCCCTGTGATTTTGGAGTGCCAATCTCTTGGGAGCTGTGCACTTCAATTATAAAGGTGCTTTTGAAAACCCTCATCTGTCCTCCATGTCCATTTTATTTATAGATTTCTGCATGAATACAGTTTAGAATTCTCAGTGGTTTCCTTCCCTTATTTATTTGCCTCTGTTATTTGTGAATACAGAGGATGCAGATCCCCTCAGAAAGTCTGGTCATTCAGTCCTAACATTCTTCAGGTCATGAATGCAACTTTATTAGTTTCTGTGGCATCCCCTAGGACAATTTGGGACTCGATAATGGAAATTAATGTGTAGCAATCAGCTGTTTTAGAATGTGTGCGGTGGTACAAATGGCAAAAGAACAGCTGGTAGTGCTGAGTGTCTCTCTGGTGATCTCTGCTACAGTCAGTGGTGTAACATAAAGGCATCAAATGCTTGAACAGGAGCTGAGTCTCCTATTTAATCACATTACATTTAGTCCTGTGGAAGAAAGTGGAGTATTCTTCATCACTCAGTATCAATAGAAAGCGAAATTCTTGAGCCTCTGAATGGCTATGAGCTTTATTTGGTAGGTGAAACATTTTCAGATCACAGACTGGGGTTTTTTTTGCATTTTCCAGGATTTTTCTATTGGCCATTCCCATCTTGTCTCATAGGTGTGAGGTGCTAGCAGGGGTGAAGCTTGGCTTCCTTTCACACAAGATGTACAAGTTCCATCTTCTTGACATGTCGTGGGCTGGTCGCTCTGCAGAGCTGTATGTGGGTTGGGGACTAGCATTCATCTTCAGTTCTACTAAAAGAACCACATTTAACAGAATATTTTCCTGGTTTAAGTTTTCAGTATCAGGAAGGCATTGAATTGAGCCTAGCTGGATTTGCAGGATGGCCAGCCATCTACTGTGTCCTTTCATGATGGGCTACTGCAACACTTAGTGGTGTTCAAGGCTTCATTGACAATGTTATCTCTGTGGGCCTCCACGCATTGTGTGATGCCGTTGTCTGTGGCACATCTGTATTGAAATAACTTAGCAAGCAAGTCCTGTATAGGAAAAGGAGTTAGACTGTTAATCCTTGTAGGTACAAAAGCCTCCACGTCATCCTGCAAAGGAAAAGAAGAGTAACAGATACACTTCTGATTTTGTTTTAAAATTATGTGATTGTAATGCCCAGAGCTGGGAGGGATTGTTTGGTTGCAGCAGAAAGTTGTCAGTTTGTAACTGAGCATTTTGTAATGACTGATCCTTTGCCGTAGGCTGCCACGAGCCCCCCACGAGCGAGCAGACCTGCACTGCGAGGGGACTTGGGCTGACTCGCCAGATGTCTAATTAATGCCTGCTGTCAGCAGCTGAAACGGCACTTACAGATATTCTTTCTTCACAGCCACTGTTTTAATGATGAAGATTATGCACAGATGTCACTTTGTTCCTGGGTTAACGTTGTGGTTGGTAAAATGACTGGCATAAATCGCACTGCCAAATATGTGGTTGTTTCCAAGGAGAAAAAAATACCATATGACTACCTTGTTCTCTGTACTGGACAGCAGTACCAGGTGAGATTGTGTGTAATCACGTATTCCCTTTTTGCAGTGCGTAGTGGTTCTGTGATTAGCAAAGCAGTGGAGCAGTCCTTAGCAAGCGCATCACCGGCAAGTTTGCAGACCCTCGGTGCAGCAGGCTGTGCTGTTTCAGTACAGCTGTAGGATTTGAAGGAGATGGGAAGTTTTAGGACGCTTTCTACCAGCAACTTCACTGCCCACTATGAGCTGTTAAGCAAAGCTGCCAGTGCTTTTGCCACTGTGGCTATTAAACCTGCTGAAGTGTAGGCCCAATTGACATGTGGCCTCAGATACAGGAGCCTTAACTCCAGCTGGCCTAACACCGTTTGACCTAGTTTTGGAAACAGGGGCAATTAATTATCAAATTAATTACTCATCTCACGTGATGACCACGCCTTGGCATGTACGTGGTGCTGTGTGTTATTGTAGGGCACAGTTAATGTCCAGTGAGACTGAAGCAGACCCTTAGTTACATGTGAAATGTGGAATCAAGTTCATCTCCAGCCCCACAGGCTCAGCTTCGACTGAGACATCCTGGGCAGGGGTCATTCCTTCTGTATATTGTCACATGCCCTTCAAACTCTGTAAACGAAAGGACCAGCCTTTTTACAGCCCTGTTGCCTGTGATGGTTTTGCCTTACTGATTGGTTCTGTGTGGAAATCACCAGGAAGGTATTTTGCCTTTAAAATCAGGAGATCAAACTGAGCACATGTCTACAGGCTTTTACAGTGCTGTTCACTGTATGTCACAAACATGAGTTTGAGGTATGTAGTTTAAACAACAATCCACATTCACTGTTCAACAAGGATGAAACAGAAGTTGAATTATGGTCTGAGTGCCTTCAGGCGTCCCCAGAAGAAAAGGTTTGGAGGTAACTGACTTGCAAAATAAATGACAGAAAGTAACTACACTGGAGGAGAAAGAAAGATGAAGAGAGTGAGGAGAAAACTTGGGTTTTATCTGCCTTCAAGAAGAAAAACCTAACATCATCTATTCCCACTTTTAAACTACAAAAAATAGGAAGGGGTCATTTTTATCATCAGGCCCCTGTTTTATTACATGGAGCTGTAGTCCATCCTCTTTATAAGTTGTACCTTATTTGCTAAGCAGACAGATGAATGCCTGGCAAAACATTATTCATTACGATTAAGAGGACCTGATCTAGGTGAACCTGCTTCTGCAAGGGGGTTGGACTAGATGATCTCTAAAGGTCCTTTCCAACCCCACCATTCTATGATTCTGTAATTTACTTGTGGGGTTAGTAATATCTCTTGATGCATGCCTGTGTTTGTGTGACTGAATGGTACCTTCAGTTGATCCAATTGGCAGCAAGAACATTGTTTAAAACATTAATCACTGGTGCTGTAGAAGTCATTGATGAGATCCCTTGTTTTGCTCTGTGTAATTCAGATGGAATGTGTTACTGTAAGTAGCGTAACACAACTAACATTTTACTGAATCCTGGCATTTTAACCATCAAGCAGGTTTTGGTCCCTTTCTCTGGGATCACATCTCGTATTTTATCAAGCTGATTTTTGCTGGCAAAAGGCAGTTGTGCTTGACATAGAATTTACAGGTGTCACATAAAGGTACATGTCATTCAAATAACTGCAGAGGTCCTTCAACCGTATGCTCCTGTGTTTCTGCTGCTTGCTGTGAATTCCCTTTCATCTGCTCTTTGCCTGTGTTGTTATTCTCTCGTTCTGACACTGCTGTTTCAAATGCTCACCCATATCCCATAGAAAATGTGCAACACCTCTGCGTGTGTGTGTACTCAGGCTGGTGTGGATCTGTTTTCTCTGTGACCATTGATGTGTTTGCTTCTGCTGATCGTTAAGAAGGGTTGGAATGTACAAGGATAGACACCCTGTGTCACTGCATTTTAAAATCTTGCTTATCAGTTCTCCAAGAGGCATGCCATATACTCACTCACTCGTTCTTTCCTCTCAGGCCCTGTCTCCCACTGGAGCAGATCTCAGTAAACTCCCAACTAACAGAGAAGTCAGAAGTAGGTGGCCACAAAGATACACAGGGAAGGTCCCCTCCAATCATTTTACTCTCAACGACAGTCAGGATTGCTTAAAGGCAGAGCACTGGCTGAAAGAAAATGTTGTCAACTCAGAAGGTAAGGGTTTTTGTTAACACATGCACATTTACAGAAGTGTTTTCTAGGCTTATTGTTTCTTTAATTCCATGGTGTAATTGGTGCCTGATTAATTCTAACAAAGTCTTTCATCTGCTGTGCTTTGTTTTCCAGATTAATTTACAATTTGTTGTCATTTTTGATACCCAGCATATTTAGCTGGGAAAGAAAGGCGTGAGATAGATTAATTATCTGTAATTATTACATAAACCAAAATGAGTCCCAAATGCAAATCTGGCTAGAGTCATTAATTAGCCAATTAAATAATAATTTAATTAGTGGATGTGTTTTTCTGTTGTATAGAAAAATATCCAGATCTGAGGCACAACAAAGGAAACGGGTCCAAATTAGGAAGTGGCTTTTTCAGGATCTCTCGTCTTTGTATTTGCTTACATCAGTTACAGCCTTTCACACAGAGCTGCAGGCTTCCAGTGTTCTCTTCTCAACCCTTAAAATCACACCTTGGTGCAGATTTCGGCCACGTGTGTGTTTCCTCTGCCTGTTTGTGTGTGCATTGTTGCTGTAGTCATCAGCTCCTCCACTGAAGGTGTGTGCTATCGAAAATATCTGGAGTCATCCAGGCTGCAGAAACAGAGACCGAGTGGCACATGAACTCATGTAACATCAGCTCTTTGTGCCTGGTCCGAGTTAGGACAGAGCTCAGAGCAGGGAAGATGTCTTTGTGGGAAGTTCCTGTCCACCCAGTGCAACAACAGGAGTTGCCTAAAGGTGTAGTTTACCTGGCTTCTTCCCGGAGAGCGTAACGAAAGTTGGTAGTTACTTGGTGTGGTCTTACAAGATTCACTCTTGCTCAGCAGACCCTTAGGGAAGTTCTCAAGACACTGGCAGTTCCTTTGTCATCCTCCAAGTCCTGCTGTGATCAGGACAGGAGAAATGAACATGGTGATGTTTCCGCTCAGATTTTCCTCAGGCAGCTTCCTGGCCTCAGACGTGTAAACAGAGCCTCTGCCTGTTCTCCAGCTGATACCAGCCGCTGCCCTCGTGCCTGTACCTGCTGGCCAGCTGATAGCACAGCTGCGTTTGCATAACCAGATGAGGCTGTTATTTTCCCTGTGTGCTGCTGGCAGCGGGAGGTGCGGATGGGCGCGTGCCCAGTGCTGGAATGCGCCGCGGTGCAGCTGCAGTGCTTCGTCTGCTGGGGGTGAATGCACCTGTACTGGCATCACTACTGCAATAATGTCATTCTGTATCTCAGTTAGGCGATGTCCTGTTGTCAGCTCTAAGCTAAATCCACAAGCCCAATGAGGCCAGTCTGGAGGGACTTCTTGGAGGGGTGGTCTGTGGGAGATGTTTCTCCCCATTCTCCTCTGGCTCCATGTCCCTTTCACTGCTCTCCCCACTTGACATTCTCTGTCTTTCTCTGTTCTCCCTCACCCGGCTTCTTTTGCCAGCTAGATCTCTTGCTAATGTAATTCTTTCAGACTTGATCATAGCTGTGTCCAAGATCCCTGCTCTTTCCGAAAATGAGTCCACTTTTCAACCCCTAGCCTATTCTAGAGACAGTCTAATAGGCAATGGGCTCACTGAGGTGCAGAGGCAAGGCTCCTGTGGAGTTCAGCAATCGATTTGGATGTGTCAGTTCTCTGCAGGTCACGCTACGCCCTACTGGGAGGACCAAAGTTTTATATTTCCTCAGAACTGTAAAGTATTGTTCGTCAAATGCCTACTCATCTGCTTTGGACATGTTAGAATTCACCTTGTCATTAAGTAGCATTTGCTGATGTTTAAAGAAGAAGTGGCTGGTAAAGTTGTGTATGCTGGTCGTTGCAGCTACACAGAAACAGATGTTTCATCCTCCCACTCTCATCTCTGCCTTTTCTCCACACAACTTTCTTCTGTTTGTGCACTTCTCCTTCAGCCATTTGCTCTGTTTATCAAAGTACCCTGGAGCCTGCTCTCCTGGCTCGGCTGCTGCCTGAGCCCCCGCGGCCAGCCCAGGGATGCTGCCCACCTGGGGCAGGAAAGCCCCAGACCAGGGAAGGCAAATGTGCCTTCAGCACCAAGGCAAGTGTTGATCACTGAACGTCAGCATGCCAGCCTTATTCGCCTAATTGGGTGAAATCTTTGTTTGATGGCACTGATTGTGAGAGGAGCTTTTAATTAAGAGTTAAGGTAGGGTTCCAAATTGCTTTTCTTCCCTCTGTGAGCAGTAGGTACCGCTTCATTCTGGATTAAATCAGTGGTTGCTTTTTGGGCAGTCAAGTAGAACAGGATGGGTCCAGTAGCCCGCTGTGATGGGAGGTGTTGCATGTGTGCTGTGGTGGAAGCGACCGTGCTCCTGGCAGTGACTGTGCTGCCAGGGACAGGCAGCAGTGACTGTAGTGCCAGGGACAGGCAGCAGCGACTGTAGTGTCAGGGACAGGCGACAGCAACTATGCTGCCAGGGACAGGCAGCAGCATGGTTGCTGCAGTCTTCCTCACTGGGCTCCTCCTGGCCGTGGGTGAGCAGACGTGCCAGGAGAAGCTGTCAGCCCTTGGCAGCAGGTGCTGCTGGAGGAGCCCGTGGCAGAAGCGGTGAGCTGGGCGCAGGCCGTTGCCCCCAGGGCCTCCTGCTGCCCAGGGCCAGCAGCGGGACAAGTGCCAGCCCCGTGGCTGCTGCTGGGCTTTCTCTGATGAACCCGCAGCCTAATGCATGTAACCTATTGTAACTGTAATTGTGACTCATTTAAATTCATCTCCTATTAGCTCCACACTTTCCATGAAAATAAAAAGTAGGATGGGAGTAAAGTAAGGAACAAAACTGCTTTAATGGCCCAAAATGGAGCAATTATTTTTTCTCTTTACCTAAACATAGTTTACTGCCTTATTAAAAGCGTGTTTGTAGGAATAGTATCGCATTAAAATGCCAGTGCATGAATCACTCAACCAGAGCCACGGATGCTTTAGCTAATACTGGTTTTCTCCTTTAGCTTTTGCAAACTAAAAAGACTCAGGTCATGCTAGGGTCACTGAAATCTTGTGCTTCCACTTGTGTGAAATGAATGAGCCCGCTCTGCTGCAGAACGCTGACATTCCAGCAATAAATGATAAAACTACTCCAGTGGCCTTTATTTATGGCTGCTTTTTTCTGAGGAAGATTATTATGTTTACTCACAGATAGATACATTTTCATGTGGTTAAATAATAAAAGCATCCTGAGGAACTGCTGTCTGTCCAGTGAACATAATTTCAGTCCATAATGAATATCTGCAGTTCCTACACTACCAGCACTGTAATCTAAAAAGCCCCTAATTTTGTAATAAGCAGAAAGCGTACACTGCTGATTTACAAGAGGTCAGTAAAGGAGCGTTGTTTCCCTTGATCTGATGCAGTTGTGCTTAGTATTGCCATACAGAACAGAATTTTAATTCTCCTTGGGAAATGCAGGGCTTGCTCCTGATGTGGGGGACACGGAATTGCCAGCACGGAGGGCAGAAACTGCCCGTCCCTCCAAGGACGCTGGTGCTGTCAAACCACGAGGCTCTCTCCCCTGCCCAGTCTTGCTTGCCTTAGAGGCAGAACAAAACTTGGCTAGGCTGTGCCTTTGGTGAGTGCTCCTTGCTCCCCTTTCCCAGCCACTGCATCCTCTTTGGATGCTGATGTTTTTCACCACTTGCTGGTTGGAAACGTGCCAATGTAGCATGAGGCTGTCAGCACCCACATACCACGTTCTTACCAGCACTATGTGACGTGCACCTCAGGTGACTAAATAGTAATACATCAAAGTTTGTATTTCACAACTAGTTCTGCTTCTTTACTTCTTGCATCACACCTTGATGCACCAGTGAAAGAGATGCATCAGTCTTACATCTTCCTTCCTTTTTGGCCCTCTCATGAGGACAGTACTGCCTACAGAGCGGTGTCCTGGCAGCACCAGCAATGGACAGCATTTCCAGAATCACACACTGCACATATTCTGTATTGCATTATGAAAGCAGTAAGATCTCTTTTCTTCTGAGGATTCCAGATAAATACATTTGGAGGTACCGTTGTTCCGTTCCCATGGTCATTAATGTGAACAGTGAAAATATGCTTTCCATCATTTCTGAGCATCTATGATCATGGCACAATTCCTTTTGCTGGCACTTACCAAGAAGTACGTTTGTTTGTCAGCTACAAAGTAGCCAAACTGATATGGACAAATAAAATAACCTTGCAGTCAAAGGGGAGTAACTGAACATCTGTTAGCACTGTTTATCATTAATATTTGTGGGAGCTGGGGCTTTGTGAACGCTCTGTTTAGTATTGCTCTGTCTCTCATGCAGTTAAACGTGGTCCCAGTGAAATTAGTTTAGCCTGTGAAATAATAACATTTAGGTTGTAGGGGATGCTATCACTTGTAGGGAGACATAAATGCCAATGCTGACATAAATGGGCAAGTCAGATGCATGAGGCACTGTCTTCCTTGCTCATCAGTGCTTACTGCAGCACCGTGCAGGAAAACAAACCCTGCCAAAAATCAAGATCAAGCCAGTGATGTAGGAAAGTCAGGCGTTTGACCAAATTCTGATTGCAGTTACTGCTACATAGTCGGTGGGGAGCCAGAGACACCTGATGTTTGTGACAATTAAAGGCCATTCCTGAAAGACTTTGTACGTTTCAACTCTGATTTTGCTGTAGTACATCCCACCCTACGCTTTCCCTTCAACACCAGATTACAAGTTCTTTTCACAGAGCTCCTAGAGAAACTCCTGCCGTGTCATCAGTCTTCTCCTGTGAGGCCTTATATCCTCTGTGTTATCCCTCAGCTTCAATCTGAGACTGGGCAAGCCTTGGGATGGTCTGGGATTTGTGTGCTGCCTTTCTCCTGGCTTACACACGTTGCCTGGAACAGCAACACTTGGGCCTGTGAGCTGCTCTGCAATTCCCTTTCTCCCCACTCCATGCCCAAGCATAAGATGTCCTCTGCTGCAAGGATGTTTACTCGTTAGCTTGTGTAGATATGGCTCAGTTATTTCCTGTTTTAGCCAGGGATTTCCCAGAAAGCCATAAAGGCACCTGCTGACCAGTGGCACGGCCTAGGTATGGGACATTAAATGGACTGGGAACAGATCAGATTCTCAGCGTGCTGAAACACCCATCAGACTTAATGCGTTGGAGCTAGTGTCTCACTGAAGGTCTGCCTAAGTCCCCAGTCTGGCTGTTCCTCCATCTGCCTTGGCCTTGTAGCTCGAGTGAGCTGCTGGGGCGGTTAAATACCAGGATGCAGAGCTGGTGGTTATGTATGTGGTTACTGCTGCATGTTTGTGGTTACTGCTACACGTATGTGTTTACTGCTACATGTGTGTGGTTACTGCTGCATGCATGGAGGAGCCTGCACTCTGGGCTCAATCCTTTGCTCAGACAGGAGCTTGCCTGTGGCCCTTGTAGCAAAGGGTCCTTAGCCACCAGGAAAGATGTTCCCAGTCTGTCTTATGAGAGCTATGCCATCTTGCATGGATTACTTGAAGGTTTAGTGGATCACAGAGCAGAAACAAGGTTCCTGTTCTGAGCAAGGAGGCAGAGGGAATGAAGAGGAGCACATTTCAGTCCCTGCTCAGAGAAGTGTTTGTATTTTATATTAAACCATCCTTAGGTAAAACACACAGATGCTCCAACACTTCCCAGCTCTGCATTCCTCTTTGCCAGGAGGGCTTTAGCCATTAGGCTGGAGAGTCCCGTTATGCTTGCACAGAATCTGCTTCCCTCCCGTCCTCACGGATTTGCTCTCAGCTTTAACTATACAGCTTGAAGTGGCACCTAAGAGACTTTGCAAGATCCTCCAAGTAGCCTGCAGCTTTGTAGTTCTGGGCACTTCCCTGGGATGTGGGAGATGTGGGTTTGAATCAGAGCTCCCTTTCCCCAGTGGGCTGGTTTAAACAGTGACTTGCGCTGCAGTGACAATGCACTGCAAAAGGAACAGCAACATCCCAACACTGTGTTCATATCAGCTGATGGGAAATGTCTGTCTGAAGCTTGCTGGTTTCTAGGCAGCATGCAAGGACAGAGGCTGGCTGGTTCAGAGCACATACTGGAGGCATTTATGTTTTGGGCATTCTCCAGCATGCACTGGAGGGAGGCAGCTGTCTGCACAGAGCAGTGCAGGGCTGCCAGCCGCTGCCTGTCAGTGCCTGGGCCCCTTGTGCCCTCGGGAAGCAGCCACAGGCTGGGGCTGTGTCACAGGGCTGCCCTGGCTGTCTGGAGATGGGGCTCTTGCAGGAGGAAGAAGCGGTGCTGGTGACCTCCTGTACTCTGCACAATGCCTTGCTCTCTGTCCCTTGGTCTTTCCGTCACTGGTGGGGTCTTTTGCTGCATGATGCATTTACTTTGCTCCGGTGTCCTTGTGTGAGTCCCCCCAGTAAGTCCTTTGAGCAAAACTGAGGAGGGAGGGGAGGACAGAATAAAAAACGTGTTGGGGTTTTTTTTCCCTAGAGAATTTTCAATCAAAATAGTTTCAAATTATGGGGTCGGGATGAATGTCATATTTCCATGTTAAGTGCTTCCCTACTTTGTGGGATGTTTTGTACAGATTCTTCACTAAATTATCTTAGCTACTGTTGCTAGGTAACATTGTTTGCTTCATAGCATCAGAGAAATAAGAGGTTCAAAGAGAGCAATTTCGTGTTATTATCATCTGAGTTATACTAATAAGGTTTTCATTGTATGTCTTAGAAATTTTCCCTCTTTTTTTCCTTAGGGAACGTCATTGTCTATGGGAATACAATTGACATTTACACCACTATAGAAACCCTCTTATCTCTTGGAATTAATGGTTCTCGCATACATCTGGTACAGCCTCCACTCAGCTCAACTGTTACTTGCCTTAACAACAACCAAATCGAAAGTGCTGTTCAGGAGGCACTGTCAAAGGCTGGCGTGTCTGTTTATTGTGACAGCATCCTGGCACAGTGGAGTGAAGGCGCCGACCCAGACCTGATCACATGCGCTGCTTTCACTACTAGTACAAAACCATTTCAATTGCAGTGCTCGGTAAGTATATGCTTTCATTGTATTTCCTTCAGCCTGGCTTTTAAGACAAAGACCGTCAGATGTAGATAGTCCCTCGACTGTTTATCCATTGTCCCATTGTCTGCAGGAGATGGAACGTTCACTTGTTAGTCTAAAGAACTGGTTTTAAAAAATCCACATTAACCCAGTGTTAATGCCCTGAGTGGTGGAGATTAAAGTGTGTTTGGGTCACCTGACTCACAAATAGTTGTTCACTGCTGAGTGACAAATGCTCTTAATTCATTTGCTACATAATTCCAGAAACCCTTTTATGATCTAAATGTAATCAGTGACTCCTGTCTATAGTTATGTGCATTTGATTAAGTCATAGGAGAAGGCAAAAACGTTAGGATGAGAGAGGCCTGCTATGTAACCTGATTAAAATAGATTGTAAACAGATTTTCCCCCCTCTACAGTAACAGCTGAATTTTTCTTCATCTATAGTATCAATGTCTTACCTACGTAAATGACGGGTACACTCACAGGTATGGCCCCACTGTGTGGTTTGTGGCAGGTTTCAGCCTTTCCTAAGGGCAGGATAGTTCCGTTTTTCTTACTGAGGACAATCCATGTGAGTGAGCACTTCTGACAGTCCCTGCAAGATGTGCACCGGTAGGCAGCTGCGTGGCTTCCTCAGCACAGCCCACTCTGTGCTCGCTTCTTTGTGCAGCAAGTCGGGTGTAATTCTGGAAAGGAAGAGCCATCTGCCTCTCCAGGAGTCATGGTCCCTGACAGCTCCCCTGCACTGGAAAGCCCCAAGTCGCTGGTTTTCACAACCCTTTTCTTTTTAACATATGGATTGTTAAGCCCTTCCTGGTGGAGTTGAAGGTCTTGCATAGCACGTCTCTCCACTAGCAGTCACCTGACCTTGGTCCCCACATCAGCAGTGACGTTTCTCCCACTTTTTCCTCATATGGAATGCTTAATGTTCCTTCCTCTTTCCTTGAAATCCCTCTACTTTTTTTCTTCTTCAACAGAGACCTCAATAGGGTTCTTGTTCTGGCAACTTCATACGCATTCACCACCTCCCCATCAGCCCCCACTATTTTCCCCACCACTTGGCCGGTGTGGCCTGTGCCATTCCTTCAGGACTCCCATGTCCTCATGGTTAGTTTCTCTTGTCCTATTTTGGCCTCTGTCCTGTGTCCATCCTCCTCCAGCTATGGTTCTCCCCTCCCCAGGTCTCTCTCACCCAGCCTCTGAGATATGTGCAGTTACTTGTGATGCCAGAGGCTTTACATCATCCAAATCCAGTGCAGCTGTCTTGCAAGGGTCCTGTATCTGCTGTTAGCTGCCCGGGAGGCTGGGCTCAGAGGAGGATGGGGCTGCAGAGAGCAGCCCTCCGGGAGGGCAGCTGTGTTCTCACGGGAGCAGGCTGTGCAGGAATCGGCACCGCAGCAGCTCTGCACCTTGTGGGATTTCAGCCAATGTCAACTGTTGATTGGCAGTTCTTGGGGGCTTAATTTGTTGAGTCTTACGGGATAAAAACAACGGGAGAAAATCTCCTCTTTCCCTAAAGCGGCAGCCTGCCTCCCTCCCTCCCTCCCCTCCCGAGCTGACAGATGGCTCCCAGCCTGGAGGCTGCAGCCGCCTCCTCCCCTCCCCTCCGGTGACACCGTCCTGCCTGTCAGCCGGCAGGACCAGGGGCCGTGTGGTCCCTCTGACTTTGGATCTACTAGATGTTAGAATTCCCTTCACTGTGCATAGCTCATTGCTTCCTTTATATACAAACAAGCCCAGAGGCTCTGGCTCCTCTGCTGCCACATCTCTGCTGTGCCAGTGTAGCTAAAATTTCCAGCTCCTTTTGCTTCCCTTTCCTGTGCCTTTTCTTCTGTCTGGCTCATTCAGCCAGTCGTGAGCATCTGACAGTTGCCCTTAGTTCCCAGGAAAGCTCTCGGTGGTACAATTTCCCCAGGTCGCAGCCGTGTCCTCTCTCAGGCTGACACTAAGGGAAGGACATGTAAGTGATGCTGGTTTGACCTGATACAGTTATGTCTTAAGCCACTTAAGGTGAATGCAGTAAGATAATGCATGCTCATCTGGTAACTTTTCACCCTTCCCTCAGCCTGTACAGTAATCTTTCTTGATGGTGGGCAGCAGCATTCAACTTGTTGTCTAATTGCTTTAAAAGCTGAGGGCAGTGATGAAGGGGAAAGTTCTTTATAAAGGCTCTGGAGCTTCACCAACTCTATTGTAGCAGGGAAGCAGTCTTCATCTGTACCCTTTGCAGATCATGATCTTGTTTAAAAGATCCTTCAATTTTGTAACTCTTATTGCCTTTCACCCCCAGTGCCCAGTGTGCACTCCTGTTATACACTCTCTCAGGGACCATTGTTTTGCCAGCGTTCAGTTTATCCTCTGTAAGAGGTGACTGTGAGGGTGCCGCAGTTGTAGCTTCTCCCGCTTTCTGCCAAGATAAATCCCCACCTCAGGGCTGGTTCCGCAGAGAGGGATAAGACAGCACAGGCAGTCTTTGCAAAGAGCGGAACTGACGCCTTTGTTCAGTCCCACAAACCAAAAAGCAGTGAATAATTCAGTTGTCTGCTGTGCTCAGCATCAGACTCAGTAACTGACAGCTAAGCGTGCCACGTACTTATGTACACACACGGCCTCCTCTGGGCTGACCTGGGTCATCCAGATGGGTTTGATGGCCACCTAGACCTGTGCCCTGTCCCAGCATGGCTGGCCCCAGCTGCTGTAAGCACACTAGTCCCAGGCCCTGAGGAGGTACAGATTAGTCTGCCTCCTAAAGCAGGTACTGTCCAAACCTGGAGTAGTTAGAGATGTGTTTCGGTCCTGGCAACGTTTGGATAGGCTTTCCAAAATCTGCACCATTATCAGGTGTAATAAGTCCGAATGCTTTCCTTTTCATGCACGTACTCTGTCCATTTCTACCTTTCACAAACTCCTTGGCTTCCACTGGCTTAAATGCTGTTGCTGCAGTTTGAGATTGATACTTCCTCGGAACGATTTTTGTTTCCTATCTCTGTGTTTCACTGAATATCCCCGTGCTGGTAGCCATAGTGACATAGTCTGTTGGTAAACAGCTGGAAGAAGATTTGTGACAGACAGTTATCCTGCTAAAAGGCAAAGTACGCTGTGCTTTTCTGTTACTTAGTTTGTCAGTTTGACTTGAGCATTTGAAAGAAGAAAACCAAGTTCATAAAAGGTTCAAGTGTGTTTCATACCAACGGGTAAAACATGCTCACCCGCTCAGGCTATGTGACACGGAGTTTGTAAAAGGAAACCCATCTAATAGCCAGAAGTAGAGGAGTCTAGTTTAGTAACTCTCCTCTCTGCTGTCTTTGCTTTGATTTCAGTAGCTGTAAATAGTGGATCAGAAGGATTTAGCTGTGCATGTAAAATCATACCTTACTTCATGACCTTGCCGTTTGAAATCAAGAACGTTCAGAACAAAGCGCAAGTTTCCATTTACCAAGTTACCCAGTAGCTAATATTTAAACTATGAACTATACACATTTATTTACATCTCTTCTTTAGGCATTTTTCAGCTTTGCCTACAGGACAGTGGACTATGAAACCTTCAAGGCAGTTAATGACGCTTGCCTTCTTTTTGATGGAAGACTCGTGGTCGACACTGAATTCCGAACGAATGATGCCAGTGTCAGGGCTGCAGGGCCGTTAACCAAGTACCCCAGGAGATACCATGCAGATGAGTGGACACACAGCAACTTCAGTTCGAAGGAGATTGGCTTTGAGCTTGCTGCATCCATGCTGAATCTCTTGGATCCAACCCCAAAGCCCTTTCCCAAGCCAGCAGAAGACACAGAGAGACTCATCCCCATGTACAAAGGGTGTAAAGTTAAAGGTACGTCAAAATGGACTTCTGTCAGACTTTCATGCGCTCTGTGGTATTTTTGCTGCCATGTAACAAGGGCAGGTCCATCTCACCTGAGGTGCCATCTGCTGCAGTGAAGTCCTCAAAGCTCCTTGTATCATCACTGGAGAGAGGTGAGCTGCAATAAGGGCTTATGCTGTAGATTTTTGCTAATGACAGACCCAGTTGTGCTTTCATGTATCTTGCAGTGAATGTGGAGTGTTTCCAGTGAAACTCAGTGTCTTTATTCCAAGTTCAATATCAATAAAACGATAGTCAGAACTTTCTAACCTGTGGCTACTGTGACAATATGTGTAAGAGGACCACAAAAGTGTAGAAGCTGAAGTCCACCAAACAAAATCAGTTCCTTGTTCTCTTTTTGGAGCCACTTAGCAATCAGAAAAACAAACAAAAGACTATGGGAGGGGGAAAGCAAAAAAATCCTGAATTGTCTTCTTTTATGACTGAATAAATCTCATGTTTTCATTTGTGGCAGGAGGTGTTCTTCCTGGAGGTTATCACTACCTGCATATTTCCAAACCAGAAATCCCCATCCGCATGGACTTGGAGCTCTCACTGTGTGATCACGTAAGATACATTATTTAGCTCCCCTTTGTTTTGTCTTCCATTTGGAAAGATGTTCTTATTTAGGATAGCAGGGGTACATGCATAACTGCTGTGCATCTCAAACAGAAGTCTTGAGCAAGCATGGGTTTAAGTGTGTCTTTAGCAGCCTTCCAGAGCTGGTACTTATCAGTAAACTCTGGAACGGATCAAACCACCATAATCTGTGATTATTGGAAAATACTTGACGTGTTTCAATGTAAATTCACTGTCATACTGTAAATGGGGAATAAATACAGGTGAGATTATTTTGCTAGCAAAGGGGTTTCTGGTCCTTGAATGCAGGGAATAGTTGTCAATTCCTAATGCCCTGAACTCTTCATTACTACTAGCAGCACTTTGGGTTCAAACAGCTCCCTAGTGGGGCACTACTCCTTGACCCCTTTTCCCCAGAGTTGGTGGCTCAGCACTGTACCTGGTTCCCGAGACATTTGCCTCATCTCAAGCTGGGAGGTTGTCAGGTTGGCTTTTCCTCACTACTCTCTGTTCTGAAAAAAATGGCTTTATTTTTGCTTTATTCTTGGGAGAGAGAGAAGTCATTTTCTCAGTCATATGGAATATGTGGCTTTTGATGTTTCCAGCACATATTTAATACACAGCACAGCAGCTAGTGTGCAGCCATGAGAGTCATCCTGGAACAGGCAGGGGAAGCACTTCACACAGTTGGGCTAAGTAGGAGATTGTCCCCTGATATAAATGTGGAGACCCTTCTCTTACTGGAGAACTTGACTTGTGAAACAGGAAGTGGAACAGATGGACGCATTTTAAAGCCAGAGAGGACCATCCACCTCGGCAAGCTCCTGTTTCGTACAGATTAAGCCTTTTTCAACAGAGATTTCTGCCCTGAGCCCATTCTTGTGGTGGATGTAAAGAACAGCTTTTAAAATACAACTTTAATGTTGTTTTTAAAGCTCGAGTGGCAATGGTCCACGGAAAGGAATGATTCCTTTTAAAAGGAATCCATGCTTTGGGAGCTCACCCTGTTTTCCAGCTCTGCAGATCCAGGACATGCTGCCCAAAGCAGCATGTACTGGGAAGCAGAAAGGACCATCAGAGAGAGAAAAATTGGTTTTGTCACTCCAGACCGCTAGAACATGAATAGAATTCTTCTGCTATGGCTTTGATTACCTGCTGTCTGAAAAGAGAACATCTTTAAGGCCACTCCAGAAACTTCATGTAAATCCTAAAAAAATTCCTAAGAAAGAAGTAGGAGAAGCTGGCGAAATGCATTAGCTGAGAGATGTGGAAGTAACAAAGGTTACTGTAGCCTAGCAACAGGTTTTAGAAAGACATAAAAACTGGAACATGAATACAGCTCTGAAAAACAGCTTCAAGCCATTGGATCGTCCCGCTGCAATGTGAGATTGGAAGGAAATTTTTACACTTTGTCATGCAAGTGATTGTTTTAACCAGCTGAAACTGACTGCTGCAGTTTGAGCATCAACAGCCAACGTTACTATTGCTGTATTGGTAGTGCAGTTGGTGTTAGCAACACTGGGCAGCCCCCACGCACATTAGCCAGAGGGAGTCACTGAGAGCAATTCTAAATGACATACGTATGTGTGTATGTGTTTGTGTGTGTGCATATACACTCATAAACATGTGCACATGGATGTAACGTAAGCATATGCACATATGGGGTTTTTTAAGGCAATAGTAATTTACCTTTTAAAAGTCTAGAGCACAGCCTGAGGGAAACATCCCAAGAGATCAAGCCCAGCCTCCTGCAGCTGCAGGCAACCATCTAGTACATAATGCCATTTGTAAATCGTAGGATTTGGGTTTAGAAGTGAACAGGGTCCTTCTTGGTACCTTTTTCCTTGTTGGAAGGTTGTTCCAACGCATCACACCTCTGTCTACTAGAAAAATTCTACAGGGATGCTTAATTGCCATGCAATCAGCTTTTGAGTTGTAGCATTGAAGGTTGCTTGTAGCCAATGAACGGGGTGGTATCAGCCCTCTGCCTGCAGCCATGGGCCAGGAACCTGGACTCTGCACCTCTCTGTACACACATATATGAAAATGCACACCTATAGTTATCTGGAGAGAGAGAGTAAAGTGTGCCCGTTTGTTCTTCCTTCATCAGGGTGGTATCCTGTAGGAAATTACCATATGCCATATGTGTGCAATCGTATGGGCTCCATGTAATAAATTAGGATGAATGGAGTTCAATTCAGTTGCTGAAACAGAGGCATCTAGTGTTGTTTGGGATGCCCGAGGGCACTCCTCCTGACCTCCAGCTGTTGGTCCAGGAGGTCACAGGTCTCCCATGGATCCTGAGCCATGGCTGCCAGCGCAGTTGGGGTGGCCCAGGGTACCCTTAGTTGTCTGTGATGGCACTGGGGATGCAGCCGGACGCTGCACCGCTTTCTGTGCAGTCAGTCAAGGGCTAAACCACACAGAGAGCGTTTGTGTCCCAGCCATGCCAAAGTGCCTTCATGTATAAACCGTGCTGCCAGGAATGAGTATTCCTGATTAAAACAAAGGGTTGTGGACTTTGAGAGATGGCAAATACCAGCCTGGAAACCCTACCTGATCCTATGTGAGTGCCATGTCAGTGCCTGTTCCAGCTCCACAGCTCTCCTTACATCTGCTGTTCCAGGGGATGGAGATTATAACCGGAGAGGCAAGACTTGGGAATTATTTCAGGATGCATGTCAACAAATACAGTATGGTAGATGGCATCACCTGCTTTTCAAAGGAACCCTTTCCCGTCTCCAACTACATTTGCTTGTACGGACAGCATGAGCGTCTTCTCAACGACCTGTATTACCGCTGGAGTGAAGGGCAGATCAAAGATCTGTACAGGTAAGAGAAACTCAGCATCGCACATCTAAGGTGTAAAACCCAGGGGTTCTAATGGGGTTGAACCAGACGATCTCTAGGGATCCCTTCCAATGCCTAACGTTCTGTGATTTCAGAAAACACAGCTCTCATGGGCAGGTTCTGCTTTCTCTGCATTCTCTGTGGTTTTTGGAACCAAAGAGAGATTTTTTAAAAACATTTTCTGCTATTTGGCAAAATCTGAGTGGTAACAGGAGGCCTGAGGACCCTCCTGGAGGGAGCAGTGTGCCTGAGACTTTAGAGAAGGAGCAGTGGTGTAGCTGACCGTCTTTTATCTCAAAGAGGATTTTAGTACCTCTACAACTTTTGCTTAGAATATTCAGTAGGCTTAACTCATTAAGCTGAACCTGAACAATCCTTTTCTACTGAAGATTCATATTCAGAAGTCACCTCTGAAAGTCGATATTCTTGCCACTTTGAATCAAAACTTTGAGCCAGAGGTTTCTAGGGAGACTTGAAATCACTCATGATGATAGTCACACTCAAGCACTTGCCTGCTTACCTGGTGATAAAGCAAATCATAAAGCTTATTCTCTGGACTGTGTTCTCTGTGCAAGGGAGTTATTTTAAGTTCTTTTTGTAGCTGGAGGCTGTGGCTGGATTCTGCATATTTAGTGGAGGCTCCACATCCAGCTTGCAGCAGCCCTTTGCAGCAATGAAACAGGTCTTGCAGATTCCCTGAGGTGCTTGTCTCTGCCCGCAAGCTCAGGGCAGCCCTGGGGACTGGGTGTTCCAAGGCAAGGACTTAGGTTCTCTCAAGTGGTGGGAGACACTAAAGAGCCTGGCTATTTCTAGCCATGACTTATGTACTCTCTCCTCTGAGAGAATTTTTCATTGCTTTTGGAAATGCAAACTTAATTATGGAAGAAGTTATTATGGAGAGACGAATGGCTGAAAAAAATGCAATCTACCATATCTTTAATCTGCTGCTGCTGCTTCTTCAGAATTTCATAGCTTCAAATCTTACCTGGCCTAAGGACTCAAACTGGTTTTAATTCCTTATGCCTCCGTGTAAACAAGGGCTTCTGACATCAAGCTTGATTTTTAAAAAAGGAAACAAAAAAAAAGCCCCAGCCTTGAGTTTGGTTCGTGGGGTGGAACTCTTTGAGCATGAAAATGAAACAGAAGAACTTGCTGATTTTAAAAAATCCCTCCCAAGTGGTGGCTTGGGAACCTAAATTGTCACAGATAGAGAAGCGAGGCATTGCATAAGCTCGTTTAGACACAGAAAACGAAGCACAGGAACAAACGGCTTATCATGGTACAAAGGTGATGGTGGTGCCTTGGAAGTCTCCAGGTCTGATTTCGTTATAAATGACCAGAAGAAAGGCATAAATGGTAGCAAAATTAGCAGATTAAGCAATGTTATGTAGGTAACATTGAGTTAGTTTGCAAAGGTTTGCTCTACATGATGTGTGCTGTGGTCCAAAGGAAACTTTGCATGAGAACAACAATCCAGTGGTTGAAAACAAGCAGTCCTCTTCCTGCACTCCTCATCCCAAGGTCAAGCTCGTAACTTTCCTCATCTTGTAGCTGAAAGGTGGGATGAGCTCCAGCTTCAACTGTGGGATTTAGAAGTTCTCAGAGCAAAAAGGCATCTTTCCAAATTTCGCTCGAAGCGACTGCTGTGTATCTGCTGAGAGCAGTGTGAGGCTGTGAGCTGCTGCTGCTGCAGGGATTGGTTTGGATTTATAGAAAATACTGGCTTTGTTTGACATGAGGGGAATGGCGCACAGCAAAAGTGACGGTCACATCAACAGCATATTGTCAATAGGTGTTAAGTAGAAACTGGAGGAGGATGAGACGACTGTACGAGCGACGGGCCAAGGCAGCAGGTAATCTTCTTTCCCTGTCACAGCTGACGCCGATCGGCTAATACATTTTGAGCACTGGAAGAAACTCAATATTCCAGTTGTGGCAAGGTATCATCAGTCTCTTTCATGGTGTTACAATATGCAAACACAGCTGTGACCTGCTCTTTCCTACAAACCACAAGTGTTGCCAGACACTTCGGCCTTTGCTGCTTGCCCAGATGCAGTTACGGTATCGGTTGTTAGATGCGCTAGCAAGTTTCACACCAGCATCAACATCTGTAAGAATAAATGATCTTACTTTGGGATTTCTGCCTGCAACACTGGTAGCAGCATTTTCCTGACCTTGACAAAAGCAGCATTTGTTCCCTTTCCCTCTGTGTCTGCACGTTGGGCATGTAGCCCAGCCCAGGGGCCCTGGTGCAGCTGCACTTACCTGCGCTCCCGACAGCTGTGCACACAGATTTTGAAGAGGTAAGACATTAATTTTCTGAAGGGGAAGCTTATTTCTGCATGACAGAAACTAAGAATGTCCTGGCCTCCCATGCTCTCATGGTTGTGATAGGATCCCCACACGGTGCACAGGCTGATTGGGGGATTACAAGTAAGATCCAGTTCTAAACATCCACAGAGGTTTTAAAAACCTCAGGAGAGACGAAGATCCCAGTGATGATCTGTCAATAGGATAAATTGGGCCAGTCACCAATGCAAGAGTGAAGAGTGCAGCTTTATCTGAGGGCAGCGTACACACTCATATCCACAGTATCAGCTCCTGCCAGGCCGCTTATATTTTAACTAGTCTTTGCTTTCCAGGAGCTGAAGTTGTGCAAGGTCAGGGTTCTCTCACACCCACTTACTGACAGTCACCATGACCTGTGTGTCCAGGTGCTCTGGCCAGGATCACTAGTGTGCCACACAGAGGGACAGCACTTACCATGTCTTCATCACATCTCTTGAGATCTTCATTAGTGGTGATGAACGAATTTTTGACTAGCCTTTTGCAGTCTTTAGACGTGGATGTTGTTAGGGATCTTTGCCTCGTTTTGCCTCACCTCTCATTAGCCTGTAGCAAAATTCCTGAATTACAGTTGCCAGGTTTGTCTTATCTGGTTATTTTATTGTCTGTGGTCCTGTTTTTCATCCTCTTAATACCTTGTCTTTAGATGGGTTTGATCCTTCTCACTGTTTGGTCATTTGAATGAAATCACGTATGTTGCTCTGTGGCAATCAACATGTACTGTTCCTTAATCCTTGCTGGCTTCACACACACACACACACACACACACACTTCCATTCCTGTCACTCTCAGTATTTCTGTTACAAATGTCCATACCATGAGGAGCACAGGTTCTCTAGCTAGTTTAACAGGTGGGAGACAACCCACTGCAGTAAGGGAAAGCCCTTTGCGGTCAGCCGTGGCAGAAGGAAAGGACAAGTGAGAAAAGGAAGAGACGGCGAGAAGAGGAAGCAAACTGCCTGTCATCTCCACCTAACAGACCTAGCACAGACAAAGCAAACTGGCACAGGAAATTGCTTCTTGCAGGAGGAGGACAAGCAGTGGGAAAGGGCTGGCAACATAATGTATGATATAATATACATACAGTGCAGATCCATCCAGGTAATGCAATGCCATATGTAATGTACATGTATGTGTACACCAGACTCTGTTCAAACCTATGAGACTAACCCATGAGAAGACTGTCTACTAGAAAACCACTGAATTGAAAGAAGTTTCAGCATCTCTTGGGAGATGAGGATTGTCTTGAGACTTTGATGGACATGAGAAGTGGTGTCTGGCCTTCCTTTGGCAATGAATATGAAAATGCATTCAGTGATTTTTCTGTGTGTGGTAGAAAGAAAAACTGTTTTGAGTGGTGTTCATGTGGTCTGCAATGATGTCACGTGACTGTGTGAGTGCAAACCTGATGCTGGGACTGAGTTTCTCTCTGTCTTTGGGAAACCTGTTACAGTAGCACACATTACACATGCATCTACTTGCAGCAAGATGTGAAGTGCCCTTAGAGGTAAGAATGTGTAGACTGTGAAAAAGTTGTGGTTTGTTAGTTAAGCTTCTAAACTTAGAGGTCTGAAACATTTATTCCTCTCCTCCCTTCTTTATGCCTCTATTTTGGGGAAGGCCTTCCTGCGAGGCAAGGAAGTACAATGTTTAATCCCTTGGTCTGCATTGACATTTCCCAGCATGGCATCTGGTTCCAGGAATGGACACGGTGGAACTGCTGTCACCTGGGAGCTAATTTATTTCTGTGTAGCATGCAAATTGTCTTTTAAATAATTAGAGACTGCACCTAGCAGTGAATTTCCTCACTGATTTGCGTTTGGTACAAGGGCTGAAAGGTAGCCCCATGGTACCGGATTTCCTGACCATAATGTGCCAGGGCCATTTCTAAATTAGCATGAACAACAGGCCCCCAGGATCCAGCAGACCTGAAGCTGCAATCCCCTCCCGGCTGCACGAGTGAGACTGCAGCTAATGCTAACAGCCAGACAAAGAACATTTCCTTTTGGCAAGAGAAGTTCCATTGATCTCAGGGTGCCTTCAACGTGATTAAAAGCTGCAGGATTTGACCCACAACCAAATGACAGATTGAAATCTCTTCTCTCACCTCCTCCTTTCCCTCTGCAGCAGATGTCCTTAGAGTCTCTTCTCCTTTCTCCTTCCTTAGCAGACAGGTGCTATGGACATTTTTAAAAGAGGTCTTGGTGCAACTCTGCAACTGCACAGCTAAAATAAATGCTTCTCAGGACACCTAGCTGCTGTAGCTGTGATCCCAGTGGCACAGATCAGTGTGGTAAAAACCGGTATCAGTGCTAGGTACCCCAGCTTAATTCAGAGTAGCCTCTGCGTGGGCTCAGTTTGTTACTCAGCTGAACGCGAGTTTTAGAGCCAACATTTTTGTTTCTACCTGTGCAAACAACAGCTGAGGAAACAGGCTGTTGAGACAGGATGACCACATCCAGTCAGACAGCTGTCTTTTCTGACTGCACCACAGTGGGATGCACTGCATCGCTCCGACTGCTTTATAGAGTGCCAGGGTCTACTGGGCAAATAGTCAGAGCCTATGGACAGGTGATTTTTACTGACCAAGAAAAGCCTCATCCTCACTTGTCATTATGCTTCAAGAAAAAGGCACCGTTGCCCCGTGGCACCACAGCAGGTGTACTCACTCCGTCTGGGCCTTCAGCCCCCATGTTCCCGAGCAGAGAGGTTTTACCATGCCACTGTACATGTCAGCGCAGGCAAAACCACAGGAACCACGGACACAGTACCCTAAAGCAAACAAACTTTTTGTGTTGCCTGGGAATTTAACAGCATTACTCTCTAGATTTGGAATCCACTTTAGGAAGGGGCTTCTGCCATTTTTATTCATCTCCCGGATGGTTGCATCTCAGAGATGCTCAACTGGAATTTGAGCACCCAAGAGTGGGGCTGTTTGCAACAGAGAACACTTCTCTTGAAGCAAAAAGAAAGCAAATTCCAGTAGATTTCTCGTGAAGCGTCCCCTGCACCATCCTCATTCCCTCAGAGGTCCCTGGTGCTCCCTTGAAAGCCTTCAAATTCTTCCCATTGCCATGGCAGCAGATAAAGGGAGGGATGGGAAGGGAACTCTGGATATTTTTTCATTTATTTTTAATCTTGTGTATGAGTTGCTGGTCGTCAGTGCTCGGTACCGCTTCACAAAGGAGACACGTACCCAGCCAGTGCCACCCTTTTGTGTTCTCCCGAGGTGAAGGCAACTGTGAGGCAGTTGCCAAGTTATGGAACGTGTCCACAGAGCAGAGGCATCTCCCTCTGCTGCATCTTAAGTACAAAACGGATAATTAGAGGAGTCTCCTGATACTTGGCAACCAAGCGGATGCTCACTGGCATCGTGCCTTCAGTGTGTGACAGAAGTGCTTCATGTGGCCTTCCTTTGGCATTAGTGAAAACCAAACCTTCTAACGCAGTGCATAAAGATCTGACCCACTGGTTTCTAAAATGCTTAAGTAGCTTACTCATCAAATGAGGCGTGAGCGGATTTTTACTTGGGGTGTTGTATTAATGAACTTGTTTTCAGCCACGACCTGCAGAAGATGCTGGTTGTGTCACATTAATACAGCAGCACTACTGATGACGAGGCAACAGGACCACTGTTGCACGGCAACGAGTGCAGCAAAGGCAGCAGCGCTGCAGGACAGGCACAGATTTGGACTGACAGTGATGAAATGTCCTGTCAGAGGCAACATCGTTACACCAAGCCGTTTCTGAAAGGCACCCTCTGAAATGTTGTGTGGCTCAGCTTTCCCCCTCGTGTTTCTTCTCATGCCTATTCAACCAAGCTTCCTCTCTGTGGACTTAGTAAGATGCTGCATCTTAAGCCCTTCTGATAACTAACAACTTGCAAAGCATGCTGACAGACGGTGTAGCAGACAAAGTGTTTTGAGTAACACATAGCAGGGAGTACTAAGTGCTCTGTTTATACTGTGTTTATATTTAGTTGTTAGCAGCAATGTGCTTTCAGTCATCTGTACTCAGTGCTTGCGTCAGGGAGCCATCGTGCTGCACAGAGGCTGGACACAGCAGCTTCTGCTCTGTGTGCGTGTGTAGGCTTTGCAGCCAAGAGCTGAGGAACAGGGCCTGTCCTGGGAAGGAGAATGAGAAGGGTCCACATGGTCACTTCTCTCTCATCCAACTCCTTCTGCCACCTCCCAGGAGGAACAACAGCCCTCTTCTTAACCGCTTGTTCTTCTGAAGTGGTCGCAGAGGTGCCCCAGAGATGGGTCCCACTTAGAGCTGGGGAAAGTTTCGAGCAACTTCTTCCAGGAGCCAGCACCACAGCCCCTTCCCTGTTAACAGAAACGGCCCCACACAAGCCCATGACACTGCATGTTACGGGCTTGTCTCACTGACAGTTTGTTACCCTGTGTAGTGGTCTCAAGTAGCATATGTTCACCACATGAGAGCAAAGCTCTTTGCAGCAAGAAGCAGGTGTGCTCTGCCCCACTGCAAGCTTTGGGGGTTCAGCAGACTTGGGGTTTCTATGTCCAGCAGGCTGCAAAGATCAGTTTGGGCATTGGTGAGATGAGGGGCCAGGTCCATAGAGAGAAGCCCCCATTGGCAGACATTAACTCTGACAAGCAGGACATGAGAGGGTGGCATACATATGCACAGGCAATACCTGTGCACAGGGCTGGAACTACAGGGGCTTTTGCTGAAACGTTGTGACAAAGGAATTATTTTTCCCCCAGTGCCAGAAGGGCACATGGGATTCAGTGCTCACATGTGAGGGCAACCAGCACTTTGTACAGGCACAGATCTGCAGTGGCCCACCCCAGATGTCTGTTAGAAGACCTGCATGCAGCCTGGCCATGGTGGGTGCTGCTGTCCAAGAGGCTAAGCACCCTGAAAAAAAATAAGGGGCATAGCTTCAGCAGCACCAGGTACCGATGTGCAGCAGGACACAGGGCTGCCAAGCACGGCACAGAAATGCACGAAGGGAGTGGAGCTCCCTGTCACTAAGGTGCTTTGGAAAATTCCACCCAGAAAGTACACAAGTGAGTGGATGTTTCTTCAGCTGTTCTCCTCAAACCCTGTCATTCCTGCTCACATCCTCAGCGTCTCATATTGGCTGTGCAATACTCAAAGCTATTTTGAGCAATATGAACGACATTTACTTGTTTTAAAGTAAGCATTTAGACCTTGCCTGCTCGAGTTCAATTCACACATCACAGTACTGCTTACATCAGGCTAAAAGTGTTTGTTGAACAGTGCCACGTAACGTGAGGCTAAGCAGAAACACCACACTGGACTGTTCATTGATGCAACTCCAGTGAATCTCATAATGTAACAAATAAATTAGGGAAAAAGGAAAGGACATCATTTGATGCTTTTTGATGGTTTCAGTATTCTTTTTAAAGGGACTAGGTAAAGGTTGAAATGTGTTACAGCCATTGCTGGAACATGAAACGCATGCTGCGTGGAAGAGCTGTTTCTAAACCAGACTTTCAGAAATGAAGAGTGATTGTTCATTAAGAGAAATACTAGGCTGTGCTGCTGTTTGGAATCCCATACCATTAGCACACTGTGATTACATTTAAGGGATTCCACCTTAGGCTTTTGTTCATCATGCAGACAGTGAGACTTATTTTCTGCAGGGATGAAAAAAGCCAGAAAGGAGCTGTGGCAGGTAGCGAGCGTGGCTGAGAGGGACTAATGCTACTCAGTACACTTTACAGCCTAATTAGAGGAAAATTTGTGTGCTTTTTATGAAGAGAGAGACAAGATGAGGAAAGAGAAACACATGAAGGGATATCAAAGCACTAACAGCTTTTTAGCTACCAGAATTAAACGCTGACCCCAAGGTGCACTGGTAGAGCTGTTCTTACATAGCAAATCAATATAAATGGCAGAGCCCTTTAGGTGGCTTTACATTTCCATGTATCAGTGTAGCATCAAGGAGCAGCTAACTTGGGAACGAAGAGCTACGTTACTAAGAAACCCTCTGTCCCCATCAGTAAGTAAAGGCGAGTCATCTGAGCCTTGCCACATTGATCTGCAGCCCAGCCTCACTGATTCATAGTAATAATTACACGAACCACTGTGAACGACTGAACTCTGAATCCATAAGCAAGCCACTGCAGAAAAGCAATCACGCTGCACACAGCAGAGCTGTGGGGCTTGTGCCTCAGATTTAATTTCCTTTTAATTGTTTTTCATAACCCATTAGGTGGGAAGTGGCACTATGTGGAAAAGTGCAGTAAACCTCCTTGCAGGGCCAGCCGTAATTTCCTCCTGAGAAGAGCAGACAGCAGTGTTTTCATGTCAACTTGAAAGAGCACAGAGTTTAGAACGCCCGAAGAGCAGTGCAGTGATAATCAGCCACACAGTAACTGCCGCTATCTAGTGAAGTATCTAAACCTTAGCAAATTCCAGTGCTGCAGGAAGAGACTCTCTCAAGGATACTCAGAATAGGAAAGGGGCTGCAGCGAGTATTGCCCAGATCTGCTTTCTGATGGTGCCTCCGGGTAATGGCACTTGAGTGTAACATTGCCAGGACGTTAGAAGTGCAGAAATCAGAAAGGATTTCTCAGCCACGACGGCTAATGGGCAAAGCAAAGGTGCTGGCAAGCAATACCCAGTATAAACCATGGCACACACACACCCCCACCCCAAGTCGGCAGGTCGCCGCAGGAGCCCCACACAGGTTTTGGACTGGGCCCGGTGGGACCAGTATTGTCCTCTACTCTATTGTCCTCCCGTGGCCACTTTTTCTGGAGCAAGAACTACACGAGGAGTCACACTGCACTATGTTTTGCTATTGCAGCTACAGAAACAAGGGATTTGTGAAGCATAGGCTTTAAACCAGTTGTCTTCCAAAGAAAGGACTCTCTGGGCTTAGTCATGGCTCTGTTAAGAGTGGTAAAAAAACACAGGCTTCCTTCCTATGACCGACTTATCAAAAGTACTAAAGAAATGCCAGCCTGTAAGTTAGCGGCCGTCATCATTATTTGGTACATCTGCCCAATGAAGGAAATCAGATTCACTGTCCGTAAGACTATTGATTTCACTAATTACTGGGTCAGAGCAGTAACAGAGAGTCCCAGGCTAATGAATTTCACAGAAATGACTAAGATGGCTGGACAAACAGGTGCTCAGTGAGTGCAGCTATAGAGCGAGAAGTTAAAGAGCTTTCTTGATCCAAGCATGCTGGTGGTCCAACATTTGCTTGGTTGTTCAGCAGCCCTAGGTGAACTTTAGTCCACTGCAAAGAACTTTTTATGTTCCTTGTGATTAAGAGCAATGCTTTCAAGTCGTGATTTGTGGGATTTTAAGCAAATTAGTTTTGCTTTTTACCTACATAAACAAGCCATCCTTCAAAAGCATCAGCCAGGCGAGACTTAGCAGGAAACGCTCAGTGGTTTTATCTGTATCACCCTTACAGTTACATGTTGTGATCCCTGGCCCTGCTACCCAAGGTAGATCTGGACATGCTCCTTGTCTTTTACTGGAATCACGGTATCTTTGTAATTAAGAGTCTTAAAAATATCCACATATTGTCCCCAAAAGGACACCTCTTCTCTTCTCCTGGCAAGAGAGGACATTTCTTCTTATGTGCTGTAAGATTAAACGTCTACTGCTATGCCAGTGGGCTGCAGAGGGGTTTTTCGAAGACATCAGGGTGCCCACCTGCCGCTGTGATTCTGTAAATCCCACAGTGCCAGTCCCAGAGCAGAGGGAAGTCAGCAGGAGCGCTGCGGGGGACAGTGAGCCGCGAGGGCAGCGTGTGCCCACGAGCCCACCCGCCGTGCCACCGGCCACCGCTGCTGCCAGCGGGCTCAGGGATGCAGCAAGAAAAGGAATGGAAGTAATTGAAAACCTATCAGAGTCCTCATATTAAAAAGAAAACTACTATTTTTCAGGCTGTAGTAATGAGATTTACTTCTGTATTACGAGAAATAAGAAAATCAGGCCTTTTGTGCTTTTTACCATGTCGGGTACATCCATGTCACTGATGGCAGCTTCTCTTCCCACCAGCGATTCTTTTTCTGAGAGGATTCCAGCATGAGACTTCCTAAGAAAAGCGCCCAATGTGAAATGCACGAGGACAAAATCCACAGTGGTCCTCGGAAGTCCATCTTTTATAACACAAGTGGAAATTTCTCAGGCCTTGCTTTGCGTCGTTTTGGTGAGGGGAGGCCCACGTGCAGAAGGCTGGGAGACAGTGCAGCGGTGCCCTCAGCCTGGGCTGTGTGAGGGTTACACTGTGCCAAGGCTGGTCACTGCCGAGCTGCTCTGCACCTCTCCGCCGTCACTTTCTTGTCATGGGATGTGAAGTCATTTCACAAACACTTCAATTACTGGTATTGTTTAACTTTGCTTTTAGTTGCTGTTGTTGTACAAGCCGAGCACGTTGCTCTGGCTTTCTGGCTCTCAGACCTTGCTGTCAGTGGTGGATGTTGTGCCATCAGAGCCAGCTTTGGGGACAGGAAGGCTGCCGGCGCTCAGGCCTGGAGCCTCGCGCCTCTGCCCCGCTGCCAGCACGGGGCACCTTTGGAATCCGCTGTACAGACAGACGTCCTGTGCTCCCAGAGCACTGTGTAGCTGCCCATGGAACAGAGAGGAGACGCGGACAGCTGTCCAAGGGAGAGCCCTGCCCATGCTGCGGCATTCCCTGCTGGCAGGGCCAGCTTTATTTAACGCAGCGCCTCTTGCAAAGGGAAAGGTTCCGTGTCCCTTGTGCAGGATGCCGCTAAATGTTTTCCTCCTTTTCATCTGAGGTAGGCTACACATCACCAATGAGGCAGAACAGACTTTAAATATTGTTTGTCAATGAAAGGCGAGACCAGCTTCCTAGCAACAAAAAGGATGTTGCTTATTGTCTTCAAAAGGAGACCATTTCATCCCGTCTCATTACAAATGCCTGCCCATGATAGCTTCTGCCCATATAGAAGTCTGCCAGCAGGGGATCCCCATTAGGAAGTGACCAAGTTTGAAAACCCGTTATGCTCCTGGCAAACATTGTCATCTTGTACATATTTAGCCTGATCACTCTGGCAGGTTATGAAAGACTAAATGGTGCAAACACATGTGGCAGATGCCGTTCTCATGATAGTTGAGGAGCCTTTGAGCCTCTGTTGGTAGCATGCCAGCTCCATCTTGTACACTGAAGAGCATTATACTTTCAAGCCTTCTCCGGCTTGCCCTGAGGGACTGCTGCTGAAGTGGTAATAAAATTCAGAATGAGCCTCAGAAAGTCAACTTGTTGGTTTGGCTGCAAATGGGTGTTTTCATTATTAAACTTCCCTTTAGCGGCCATATGTAGATCCTCTCTCAGAACACCATGTGTCCCTCTAGAAAGGTGATTCTGACTGCAAAGATAAGGTAAAAATGCTGAGCAGGCAAAGGGAGTGAATTATTTCTCTGAAGCATATCTTTAAATTGCCTTGGGTGGTTTCATTTCCCGAGGTGATGGGGAGCAAGGGGAATCTGGGAGCAAATGTTAGATGGTAGCTCCTCTTGGCAGCCTATCTAGGAAATACAGACAAGCTGTTCTCCGTCCTCCCAAAAAAGGGCATTTCATTTGCATTAAATACTGCAAACTGGGTGACACGTTTCTGGTTCTGAGCTCCAAATCTGTGAATATTGACAGGAACAGTTAAAAATGTGTCCGTGGACTAGGCTGGTAACAGAAGCAGTAACTGCTAGCATCCCTGCAAGGTTTTATGAACACCACCTCATGCAAGCCTCGGTGAGCAGGTGAACAACTTCACTAAGGTGAGGCAGCTGGAAGATGTGCCTCTATCAAGAGACAAAACCACCTTGTTGGGGTTAGAATTAAAATTAAGACGCCAGCTGGAGAACAAAATATTTGGCCAGTGGGATATAGCTTCTAGCAGGACATACTAGCGAAACCAGAGCGTGTTTCATTAACGTGTGCTCCTGTAACACCCCTCTTTTCCCTGCTTCGCTGTCCGATACTGACACTGAGTTAAAGGTTTGTGTTGAGTGATTCAATTCTGACATTAAAGAGGGGAGTTTTTTTAGGTATGAAGGGAATATCTGCACACGTTATAGCTACATAATTACTTCAGTGAAGACACTTGAAGCTGAGCATTTCATATCTGAAGGAGTAGGTCATGTCAGCCGTGCTGGGCTGCTACCAGAGACTCCTAGGCCTGAGCACGAACACAGTGTTTGTGATACTGTCGGTCGGAGAGAGCCCCACTGAGCTGGACACCGTGGAAATCCAAACCCAGCAAGTTCCTGCCAGGGCAGGAGCGAGAGCTGACCGTTAATCCGGAGTGTGTGTGGGGAGCCGTGTCCTGTGGCGATCTGCTGCAAAAAGGAAACCGCACGTTAGTTTTCTGTAGATAGATACATCAGAGTTACTGAACCTGGGTAGCACCTTTTAAGTGCCTTTCTCAGGTGCTGATTTCAAGCCCAGGCAGCTGGCTCAGGCGGCAGCGCGCGTGTTGTCCCGGCAGCAGTGCCAAGCTGCCGCCCTCCCAAAGGCCAGAACGCACACGCCGTGCCCTTCCCTGAGCTCTGGCGAGTCCCTGGCAGGATGGAGGCGTGCACCTCCCAGCTACACGCACAGCATCTCACTGAACCTGTAAACGTTCATTCTCACTGTAAGGAGAAATACGGGTCAGCTTCGTAACCTAGCTGCCTCCGGTTACATACTGTTACAGCCCTGAGGCTCCACACCGGGCCCGTCCTCTCCATCCTTTTACTCCTCTGTCACAGAAGAATCCTGCCGTGAGTGCTGTCACGGAGAGAAGTGGCCAGAGCTGCCTCCCAGAATGGGTTCCATTTAGCCTCAGCGTACTAGTGCAAAGAACATATTGCAACACTCCGGTGGCCTGTTTTTCTGGCCTTTATTAATCCAGAAACCTTAATGATGAACAACATTTGTGTCATTGTCTACACAAATTTAATTTGTTTATGCAGCAGTTCAGTTAATCCTGCAATCTGCTTTTCTCAAATGAGGACAGATAATGGAGACACCGTTCGTTACAGGTCTTCAGGCTTTTAAATTCTGATAAAATCAGGATTCTTCACTGGGTCTTGCCACAGCTCTGAATTAAGCCACTTTAAATGTAATTACTGAAGCTGGCTGTACATCAGGAACATCCATTAAAAGAATTGATTGACCATGCTGTTACAGGAGGCATTTTATGAACAAACGATCATGATGAGTCCAGAACTGTAATTTATAAAGGCAAAAAAGCAGGTAAATACTTTATTAGTGGTTAATGAGAGGTTCACAAGATAACTAAATGTCTCCTTTTTTTAACCAGCTACTTCAGAGAACCTTGGTCCATGGCCATCTATCACGATCGCTTTATTGGTCTGAAGAAGGAACTGCGCCAAATCCTGCTGTCGGAGCAGGTAAGAACAATGACTGGCGGGGGCATTTTATTATGTAGATAATTTGTTAGTGGTGTTCACTTTGGTTTCTTCTCCCATCCTCCTGCTAAAGCTTCACGGAGAAACGCCAGCTCGGTGTTTTCCTGGGGAGGCCTGGGCAGGCCCTGTGCCCCACGGCGAGGGCAGCGGGCTGCCCAGCTTCATCACTGAGGCGTGTTTTCCACTGTGCCAGTACGGCTTGCAGTTGCTTTGTCTTCCTGCACAGCGTTCTTGCATTGTGGGGCAGTCCAGTACAACCACCCAGCAGAATCTGGGGGCTTATTCCTTCAGTTGTCCCCTTCTTTTATTCTCTTATTCCAATAAGAATATGCTAGAGGCCACCCAAAGCCTGTCTCGGCTGAGCCTAGAAGTAGGTCTCTCAGCACCTACCCATAGGGAACGGCTTTTGTAGCCCAAAGAGTGAAAGCAACTGGCTTTTTTTGGTTTGAGATAAGTTGGATTTCCTGAATAGGGGTGAAATTAAAATGTTTGCTGATGCTGTTTATGGCTTTGGCCTTCGTACTGCAGGCAGCGACATAAAGCCTCAGCAGCCAGTAACTCTGCCTGCTCTAAATCCAAACCCTGCTGCACTCCTCAGAAAGATCTGCTAACTGCAGATCTCCAAGAAGCCCAAGAACTGCCTCCCCACCCCTGCTCAGCTCCTCTCTGATCCCAAACACAACTTGCAGTCTGGACCTTGGTACTTCCAGCCCACTGCTTGTGACCCACGTGGCGTCCGTCTCCTCACGCTGCCGTGCGTGACGCAGCAGCATCCCGCGCCACGGCGGCATTCGTGGGTGTTTGCTCACAGAGCTCTCACCTGTGCAGAAAGCAAACAGAGTGGCCTGCAGCTGGGGGCGGGCGACAGCGGCCCGCGGAGCCCAGCCTGGCGTGGCAGGGCCACAGCTGCAGCCGCCCCGCGGCCCTGCCTCCTCCCCCCAGGGCCACAGGCAATTTTCCTGCCATTGTCACCGCTCGGAAAGTGCCTCGGCACAGCCTGATTTTAAATTCTCTCAGATGACATCTATAAAAGAGCACAGGGTGAAGTGCTGTGCAGAATGGGAGGCCTGATGAGAAGTGGTTTTCTTGCCATCATTCAGCCACATTTCGCGTGCTGTAAGTGTGAACAACTTTAGAGAAAGGGGAATTGGTGCCCTACAAATTAGACTCACTTGCCGTAACCTTCTCTTGCTGCAGTAGCCTTGACACACAGAAGCAGCCTCACTAGAGGGACTGAAAGCCCCTCGATGAGTCAGAATCGCTTACATGCACAGAGACCACGGTACCTGCATCTGAATGCAAATGTGACCTTACTTTCTGGGGTTTTGTTTGGATTTTCTTCACAGTGGTGTTCACCACATTTACTACATGTCCCATTTCTATGTTTTCCTCGGGTGTTCCCCCTAGGCACGCTGCCAAGCACACAGCAGGTACCCTGCACTCAGGAATGCATTTTGAACGCTTCGGGGTGGGCTGTGCTTCTGTAACGGAGCAGCAGACCCGCTGCTCGTGCTTCCTGCAGCTCCCTTCAGCACACAGACAAACCAGTAATGCAACGTACACACGAAGGGAACATGACTCCTGGAGAAGGGGTGGTGAAGAACGGAGAGTGTAAATACACAGTCAGGCACTGCTGGTTGCAGTTTCCACAGAAACTGGAAGTCAGCCTCATGCATTCAGGGGTGATATTTAGGGAGATGTTCACCAGTGATAAGTAACATATGCACAGAGAAGCCAGTTGCAGCTGGGAGGGGGCTCTGATGTTAGCCCGTGTACTGAAACTGTCCCCCTGACCGCAGGGTGGATGCAGCACGGCTTGGCAGGGGGTTTCTGCCTGTCGCTGAAGCGGGGGCTGGCAGGGGGAGTGTTTACCCTTCCCAGGAGCACAAACCTGTGTTTATTTCAACATGCAGCGCTCCAGCCATGCAAACATGCAGATGGCGGGGCTGGGTTTCTGCACCCACATCAGCTGTTGAAGTATGGCAGCAAGCTGAGGGCACACATGTGCAGCGCCAGATTTCCTGGAGAAGGCACTTGTCCCCAGCACGAAGTAACGGTCTGGCGCTCGGGCTGCAGCTGGGGTAGCTCAGAGCAGCCAGCACATTGTGCATGGGGGAGGGCTCCCCCCGGCGAGCTCTGGCGATCTGTGGGGCAGTATGTGGGGCACAGGGCAGACACGGCCACGGGCTCCTGCACCGCGGGACGCTGATTCAGCTCCACGGGAACCCTCCGGCCGCGGCCCGTCACAGCGCGGCTGAATTTGGAGGGACCAGTCACCCCGCGCGCTGCCGTCCCGGGGCTGGGGGCTCCGCGTGCCGGGGGCCGGGGCTACCGTCCCGGGGCTGAGGCTGGGGGTCGGGGCTGCCGTCCCGGGGCTGAGGCTGGGGGTCGGGGCTGCCGTCCTGGGGCT
>WBNH01003495.1:20448-53269 GCA_013401255.1 Urocolius indicus | reverse complement strand
CCCCACCGACGGACCCGCGGCTCCCTCAGCTCCCCGCAGCCCCCGGTGACTCCCCTCACCCGCCCCGTTCCCACGGTTCCCCGTAGCTTCTTTCCTTCCCTCTGGCTCCCCCAGCTCTCTTGGCTCCAGGAGCCATCAATGCCCCCCAAGCTTGGTTAGTGAAGCCCCCAGCCAGCCTGTGCCCAGGTTTTTGTGTGCTCTCACTGCCTCTTGTCTCCAAGCTCCCCAGAGCATCCCAAGCCCCTCTCACCTCCCAGCTCAAGACCAGCTCTGCTCCCCTTCCTCCTTGGGCACTCCAGATTCAGACTGTGAACAGGGCAGTGGTGCTGGGCAGAGAGGAGGCTGACACAGACCCTGTGCCCCCCTTGGGGTAGCAGATGCTCCAGGACCTGGTCATGCTGCTGGAGACAGTGAAGCCAGGCTGGAGGGAGCCGCGTGCTGTGGGCTGACTGGCTGCAGTGGGGTGACGGGCTCTGGGCACATGAGAGCTTGCAGTTTATGAAAGCTGTGCAGGGTCCCCCCAGTAACATGAGACAGGCACCACGGCCACAGGTGAGTGCTGGAGCCTCCTCAGTCTTGCTGCAAAAGAAGCGACACACCGCCCCTGCTCAGCACCTCAGCCCCACAACCTTCTTGCCCACGGGCAGGACCGTTGTGCCTGATGGTTTCCAAGAGTTCCCTGCCAGGTCTGGTCCTGCCTATCCCCTTGCCCATGCCACTGGCAGCTGCCGTGAGCTGGGAGCTTCCAGCAGGCCCCTCCTGAGCCTCTCAGAGTACACGGTGTAATTGCACTGGCTTTGATAAGAGCAGGAAGGAAGGATTCCTTCTCTTGAAATCCCAAGTCCTGCCCTGAAATGTTTTCTGTCTCTCACCTCCTGGTGAGGGCTCCCTGCTCCTCCTGGCCACTCTGCCTGTCGAGTCCAGTACCCAGAACAATGTCAGGAAGCATCACATGAGAGTCAAACACCCCTAAGATCGAGGCAAGCCTTTCCCCCAAAGAGCCACTTTGTCAATGCTGCCATCTCAGAAGTCCCTGCTACCTCTTGAGAGAGCAATTACACTGGCTCGGTTACCTCAGCAACAACCATCACGTACTGGTACCGCCACAAATGCCACCACGTAGAACACATCGAGTCAAGGAATCGCCGACAACACTGGGCCTCATCCTGCTGCCCGTGGTTCCCGGTGGGCTCTGCAGGGCTCCTCCAGCCAGCGCCGGGGTCCTGAGCGAGCAGCCGGGTCATTGGCATTCCCTGTGCCACTGCAGCAGCCGCCAGCTGGGAGCAGTTGGGCAGCGGGAAGGGGAGGAGGGACAAAATAAGAAAGGGAGAGAAATCCCCGAGAGGTGCAGCACGTTATTGAACGCTGAGGTTTTTTCATACACAAAGTGGGATTCGCTTGCTCGGAGGTTTCATTTGGTCTAACAAAGCTATCTGCCCCGCTTCCCAACCTGCCGGCATCATAGATGAAAGTTGCCTCTCCTTTTAGCAGCTTTCCTTGAGTGATTTTTATTGTGTTCATCTGCATTGTAGTAAACTCCTAAGATAGCCAGATAATGACACAGCGCCATGGTAACAGGCGAGGGGAAGAGAACAAATGCTGTGTTTGTAATGCACAAATGCCCACTAAGTGGCAAAAGTTGTTCTGGATGGCGAAGGGACAGTTAAGCTCGAGCCTTGGCTCATCAGCTGAGATTCAGGAGCCCATGGCAGAGGCATCCCATGAGCCAGGACAGCCCCCCTGGCACAAGTGGGCTTGGCACTGAGACCCCACGTAGCTCTTGGGGTGCTTTTCCCAACTCCCCGCAGTGCCTGTGCCTGGGGGGACCAGCAGCTGCTGTGGGGGGCTGCTCAGCGAGCCCGGGGGTCTGGCAGCAGTGCTGGGGTCTCCCCACCCTCCCAGCGCTTGGCTGGGGACTCAGGTAAGACGGGAGGCAGCGGGGAGGAGGGAGCACTTGGTGGGGGGATGGGGTGGGACCTGAGGGGTGCACCCCCCATGGCTGGTATGTTACAGGGGGATTTAAACAATTCCCCTCCCACAGACTCCCTGCAGAGCTGAGGCCTGATGGCCTGAGACATCTCACTCTGAGAAACAACAGCGATGCCCCGGTGCTCCCTGCGCTCCTGCTGCCCTCCCCACAACCCCAAACCCTCCTGCCTGCAGCCAGACCCCACTCCTCCAGCACTGCTCATGGCCTTGCATCACCGTGCACCACCACACATCACCGTGCATCACTGTGCACCACCACATGCACAGCCCGGGCTGCGTGCAGGGTGTGTGTAAGAAAAGGAGGAAGCATTGCTGCTCCTCGGACACTGCTCGGGGGCTGGAGGTGTCGGTGTGGTCAGAAACCTGCAGTATTTGAAAGGAAATGAAGAGAAGCGTCTCCTGAGGCCACTTTAGTGGGCATTGGTCTAATTAGCACCATGCTCACTGGCAGTTACCTCAGACCTTTGATTAACAGGGAAGGAAATCAATAAAGCACAGCAAAATTTCAGATAAGTTTCACAGCTAATTTTAATTTCACATTTTAATCTTGTATTAGTGTCAATCTTAATTACCATAATTAAGTCAGATGTGACTTAGCAAGGGAAGCTTGGAGATAAGATGTTACGAGGAGGAGCGGGGCTGGCTGAGGAGCAGACAAGCGCCGCTCACCACTGGTTTGGGATGGAGCCGATCTGCTGGGCTGGGGGAGCACAGGACACAGGCTCCTGCCTGGGGTCTGCCCCCTGCAATGCTGGTGAGAGCCTGGAGCCTCTCAGACTCGCTGTGCCCCCGTTTCAGGGTGCCCAAATCTCCAGCCTCAGAGCTGCCTCCCTCCCTCTCCCTGGCGCACGGGTGTACGGGGACGTGTCAGCGCCGCCACGCCGGCGGTGCCTGCGCTCTGCCTGTCATCTGTGCTGAGATCCACACCATCCACACTGCCCGGAAAGCCAAGGTCTCATTGATTTTCCTGGTGGTGATGCAGCAGCCCAGTGCTGCCGCTGCAGTTGCTCTGCGGTTCCACCCATCGATCCTGCCTCGCGGGGCAGCACCCGCGCTCGCCCGCTGCTCCGTGCAGCCTGGGCACCACCAACGAAGCCCTCGGGTGTATCTGCCTTGCAGGAAGCATCCCACAGCCTACAGAGCCCCCCCCCAGCACCTCCCAGGAAGCTGCTGCTACGTGGGTGGGCAGCGATGGGGCTGGCACAGGGCACGGCATGGGCACAGCCCCATGGAGTGAGGCCGTTTGCTGGGTTGGAGCGGGGATGAGACAGAGCCATGGTCTGTGTGTCTGCACATCTGTGTGTCTGCACAGCCTGGGGCTGGCTGTCCCTACCCGGGCTGCAGAGTGTCCCCATGGTGTTTGCTGTGCTGTCAGTCAGGGAGCCAGCAGCCTCTCAGGCTTTGCTCCCCATGAACCTCACCAAGGGCTCTGCCTGCAGAAGCCGTGCCAAGCCAGTGCCCTGGGTTTGGAGCTCTGTAAGCTCAGCTGGGAGGCTGGGAACCCTTGGCTGCCCCTGGTGATTTTATGGACAGTGACACATCTCTTGACCCTTGTTCCTGGTCCTGAGGGTGTCCCCTGCAAAGACAGTCAGGGCTCCTTGAGCCCAGGCCGGAGCATCCCTGCCAGTCAGCAGTGCCAGGAGGGTTGGGATGCACCAGCTGCAGCCGAGGAGGGATGCAGAGGGCAAACGTGCATCAGCTGTGCTCCAGCAGCACAGATCAGGAGCAGGCAGCCACAGTGGCACCTCCAGCACTGTGGGAAGGAGATTTCTCAGTCTGGACACAGCAGTTTCTCCTGATGAGCCGAGATCTCCATCCTGAGCTATGAGAGACCTCGCTGAAGGGGGAGACGGATGTTCTGGGAGGACAGACCCTGACTAGGGCATATCTGGGGCTTCTGCCTCCAGACCAATGCTGAGCTGCCCCAGAGTGCTACGAGGCTCCTGTTTAGGAGCCCAGGCTAGCACATGGTGGCTCGGGAGCCTCCTGTGAGGGCACACAGGGGCAGGTGTGAGGTGCCAGGCTCTCGCCTCACCAAACCCTTGGATGTGGGTGCACATCCAAGGCCAGCCCTCCTCACTGCAGCTCTCCTGGGAAGCTTTCACCCCCCTCCTCTGCAGTGCCCAGAGAGCTTCAATGGCAGAAGGAAGTGGAAAAACAACCTCAGCTTTAGACTGGGAAGCTGAGGTCTCCCGTAGCGAAGCTGAATGGTGGCTCTGAGGAGCGCTCTCCAGGCTCCATGGCTGAGGGGCAGCGCTGCTGAGTGGCAATATTGTCCCGGGGCAGAAAAGGCCTTTGTCCCTCTGAGATGGCAGAGCCACTCCAGCCCTTGGCTTTGGGAGCAGGCTGCCTCCCTGCTCTGCCTCACAAATGCCGGCACTGAATGGGGGGTTTGAGTCTGAGGCCGGGCTCCGTTCCAGCCCCTTTGAGCGAGAGCCCGCGGGCACAGCTGGGGGCCCTTTCAGGAGGGAAGCCCTTGTTCCTTGTCAACAAGAAGAAGACTTTGCACAGCTCAAAACTAGTCTCTGTGTTGCCCATTGGGGTTTGGAAGGGGCTGAGAGAAACAAAAGCTCTGTGGGGATGGTGGGCAGTGGCAGCCCTGAGGTGTGAGAGGAAGGGACTCTGCGGGCAGCTGCCTGGGCTGCTGGGTGGCTCAGCCCTGCGGCTGCTCCTTGGCCAAGCACCCGGCCAGCGTGGGGGCTGTGACTTGCAGCAGCACCTCTGCACCTCACCTTGTAACCCCCTGGCATCCCTCAGCCGTGAATGCCCCGCATGGCCCACCTTGAGCCCACCTTGAGCCAGGCAGGAACACCCCAGCGAGGGCTCAGGGTGTCTGTGGGACAGGCTGGCTGCAGCCTGCAGACCTTGGCCCTCAGCACTGACCACGGGAAATATTTTTTACTCTATCTGGCCCCAGTAATTTCCCCACAGGAATCTTAAAAGCATGCTCTGAGGAGCTGATGCAATCAGCTGCTGACTGGGGATAATCCCTGGGATGCTGGAGATACCCAGCCCGACGATGGGCACACGGAAAGGAACAGTGAGAAAGAGGGAGAAGGAGGAAAGAGCAGATGATGATTAGCACCAGTAACCATGGCATTATGCGAGGCAGATTGTTTCAAACAGCTGATGGTAATCTCTGAAGAGATTATACATCTGATGGAGGAAGGTGCTGGGATGGCTGTTACAGGTTGTTGAGACGCATTTGATGTGGTATCAGGCAGCATTCTCCTGGAAAGCAGCATGGTGCAGTACCAGCGTGCTGCATCTTAAGTGGCTTAAGGACCGGCTCACTGACAGATCTCAGACAACAGCGACGAGGATTCGTCTTCAAAGGGGGGAATTATTAATGAGCCCGTTAAGAACTGGTGCTAAGCTCTGCTCACTGCTGCACACTCTCACTTGTGATCTGCAGGTAAGTACAGAATCAGTGGTGGTTTGCTTTACAAGCAGGGGATTAGCAGCTGGTTAACCTGCGTGGAGACGACCCCGGTGCAGGGGGAAGCAGCCACGCAGCTGCAGCCAAGCCAGGAGGGTGCCAAAGGCTGTGCCATGAGACACTTGGGGCAGGAGAGCTGTGCTCTGGGCAGCAGCACAAGGGCCTCCGGAGTTTGAGAGGCTGGAGGGTCCCTCTGCAGTTGGTACCACTCAGAGGAGAGAAGCCCCTGCAGCAACAGCAGCTCCTCCAGCTGCTCAGACACCTTTTCTTCTCCAAAGGGAGAAAGGAGCCGTGCTTGACTCCATCAGGGCTCTGCAGGGAGGCAGCAGCAGCCCTCACACAGCCACATGCTGATGGGCTCCGTGCCTCAGCCAGCACCAAAGCCACAGGCTAGCAGGGACATCCCTGCAGCTCCCAGGCTTTGTGCATCGCCCAGGGAGGCAGCACTTGTGACCTGGGTGACACAGGGAGCAGGGCAGCAGCACTAACCAGCAGTAGGTGTCTGTGCCTTGGCTGGGAGGCAGCAGTTCTGCCCCAGCCCACCCATGCCCACTCCCCCGTGCCCAGGGGCTGGTTTGCTCTGCAGGGGCTGGTTGCTTTCTTTGTGGAAGAAAAGGGGATTTGTTCCAAATCTCTTTTCACAACGCAGAATCGATTCCCATCCCGTGGTGCTTTGCTGTGCCCCCATCCCCAGGCTGTGATGCTATAACTGATGAGCCTTGCTGGGGCAGGGCAGCAGTGTCCCTGCTTTGGCTGCAGCTCCCGCAGGTGAGAAGCCACGAACAGTTCCAGCCTCTGCCTGCAACCTGCCCTGGGCTGGGGGCTGCTCCTTTTTAAAAGCCCCTCAAATACCCAATCCCAGTGCCTGGGGCTGGGCCAGCCCTCAGCTCTCCTGGGGCTGGGAGGTGCAGATGGCTCCCGGGCACTTTGCCACCCCTGGGCTGCTGGTCCTGCAGCACGCTCGGGTCACGCAGCCACAGGCCTGTTGATCCCCTGACATCTCAGCAGAATAACAGAGTCTCACTTGTGCAGAGCTATTGTCAAGGCTTGCTCTAACTCTGTGCTGCTGAGTGTGTCAGCATGATGAGGGGTTGGTAATAAACCTACCAGCACTCACTAAGTGCTGCTATATAAATGCCTCCTCTGAAATAACAGTACTTTGGCTTCCAAGCACCTGCTCAGAGACCTGCAAACAGGGATTTGTCAGGGCTGGAGGGTCCAGTGTTGGTTCCCAGTACTTTATACAGTTGGTTATGTGATCCAGGAGCTCTTCCCAGAGGAGCTTGTCCATTGGTGCCAGCCTCATGGCTCTGTGCACCCAGCAGGATCTGGCCATGGCTCCACAAGAGAGGTTTCATAGAAATCCCAGCGTGGTGGGGGTGGGAAGGGCCCTGCAGAGCTCATCCAGCCCCTGCTCAAGCAGGTTCCCCTCACTCAGGGGACACAGGAATGTGTCCAGGTGGGTTTGGGAACCTCCTGAGAAGGAGCCTCCACACCCTCCCTGGGCAGCCTGGGCCAGGGCTCCCTCCCCTCAGCACCAAAGCACTTTCTCCTTATGTTCCAGTGGAACTTTATGTTCCAGCTCGTGCCTGTTCCCCCTTTGTCCTGGCACTGGCCACCACAGAAAAAAGTGTCCCTCCATCCTCCTGACACCCACCTCAGCCTTCTCTTTCCTAGGTTAAACATCCCCACGTCCCAGGGGCTGGTGTTTGCTGTGAGGCATTGGGCAGGGTGGGCAGCGAGCCGGGCTCTGCACCACGGCAGCTCCTGCACGGTTCCCTCTCTGCAGGCATCAGCACCCCGAGGGGCTGGGCAGGGATGCAGGAAAGCTGGGAAAGGCAGGAGGGAAGCTGTGGAGGGGAGGAGGAGCAGGCAGGCTGGGAACAACATGTGCGGGGCGCTGGCAGGGCTTCAGCATGGCAGCGTGTGCGTGTGCATTCGCACGGTGGGAGATGTAGCGCAAGCTGAAATGAGATTAGCTAATGTACTGCAAACACAAACCAGGCAGCAAGCAAAAGCTCTCTCTCCCTCTCCAGCAAATGCAAATCTTTCTGCCTAGTTTGCTGGGTAATGTCGCCTGTGAACCCCTGTGCCCTGCCCGGTGAGGGGAGGGTGGTGGTTGGTTAGGGGGGAGGCTTTTGGGAATGGTTCCAAACACCCGGCGTTGTGTGCTGCAGCTCTGGCACGGTGGGAGCAGTGCCTGTGCCCACCCAGGAGGACGTGCCCATCCCTGTCCCTTCATGGCACACACCTCACTGGCCCCACGAGCTGCCAGCCAGGACCTGCACCCCCTGGGCAGGGCTGGTGCCCGTGGGTTTAGCTGCCCATCAGGGAAATGCGATGGCTTTAAGTGACCTTTGCAATCGCTTCTGTGGTGCTTTGCCCCCAAGAGCTCAGCACCTCTCTGCAGCCCCACTGCCTGAGCCGTGGGAGCAGGTCCCTGTGCAGCAGCTAATCCTTGTGGAAAGCAGTGAGGCTGCAGTGACTGTCAGCTGAATGACGTGGAGTGTGCTCAGCTCAGCTCTTCCTGGCCCCTGGGGACGTGTCCTCCCTCACCAAAGATGCTGGGGCAGGGCTGGGAGATGGGCTGTGTGCTGGGGAGCGTGTGGGAGAGCGGGGAAAGAGTGGTGTGTGCAGGTTAAAGGGAGGTCATGTTATTGCAGACACGACTCTGAGCCCACAGGAGCAGCCACGGTGTTAATAGAATAAACCAGTGACAAGGGCAGAAGTTTCCCCAGCACCCTGGAGATCAGCTCTGCTTTGTGTCTGGCAGCAGAAGCAAATACTGTTGCACTTTCCCTTGACCTGGCCCTTGGGGTGACTTAGTGAGGACTGTTTCTGAGTCCCAAAAGGTGTGATACACCTGGGCACAGCTCTGTGGGGTGGGACATGCTGCACTCCCACGCCTGCTGTGGATGATACCCCTCCATGGATAACACCCACAGGGTTGTTTCTGACTTGGATGTCATTGCCAGCTGGGACTGAAATTGGGGATACATCTGTGGAAACCTTCATGTCATCCTACACAGACTTGTCTTTGGCAGGATCCTCACACAGGAACTGTGTGAAGTGGAATTAGAGGAGGGGGACAACTGGCTGCATCAGTTTCCCCTGCAAAGAGATTGCCCTGGGGCTGCTCTGGCCTCAAATCCAGCCACTCTTGGGACTGATGGCCTTGAAGTGGAGAATGGGGATATCCTTACTGGTGTGGGGAATGGGGATGCTCTCACCAGAGCTGCTGCTTGGCCAGTGTTCTCCCCAGTGTGCTCATCCACCCATAAGCCCAGCGTGGTGGCAGGGGCTGAGGCTCCAGCCCCACACACCTCACAGGGCTCAGAGCACAGGGACCCCTCTGACCCGTTGACTGGGGGGATGTGGTCTGCCCAGCCTGGCTGGTGCAATGAGTTAACAGCATTGGGGGGGATTTAAAAGGGAAGGAGCCTCCTGGCAGCTCTCATGTGGGTCTAATAATTTACTGTAAGTGCTTTTATGGCACACCATAAAAATCTAAAATAAGGCTGGGAATTGTCAGAGAAACCCACATGGAGCTGAATTGCTGCACAAGCACAGTTTTTTAGGCTCCAGTGCTTTTCCTCTGGAAAGCCCTTGCCCCTGGGGTGTGCAGGGGACCAGCTCAGCCAAGGGCTTCTCCAGGACCAGCCCTGCTCAGGACACCCCTTCCCTCACACCAGCACAGTTCCACATCAGCGCTGCTGCCCAGACCCTGAGACATCCCTGGCATTGGGGCCAGTGGTTGATTGGTGGGGTTACTGATGGGACCAGGAGATCTCAGGGTAGACCTGTCTAACCTGAGTGATTCTGTGTGACAGAAGGTCCTCGCTTCCAGTCTGGAGGCTGAGGAGCAGCTCCTTGTCTTGCAGCCTCTGGATCATCCTCCCACTGTCCTCAGTTTCTCCCCAGGGACCAGAATCCTGGGGGATGCAGGGATGGATTTTGTTTCCCAGTCCAAATCTGTCCTGTCCCTTCTGTAGGGCACAGGGAGAATATTGTCAGTCCCTGGAGGGATGACATGAAGCACAGAGGTACTTCTGCTGCTGAGAGCCAGCCCCAAGCAGCAGTTACTCTGAGTGCCACTGGATGATACTCAGTCATTATGGGACTGTGTCATCTGGGGATCTCTGGGCACTTACTGATCAATTAGTTAAGCTTTGCAGCAGGTTTCAGCCCAGTGCAAGGCACTGGTGCATCTCATTCCCCTCCTGCTGTGGCCAAAGGAGATGCATCACTCCTCAGCCTGACACCTTGTCCCTGGCTGCCCTCAGCTGATGCCTCCTCTCCCCTGTGATGCCTGGCTGGCAGAGCTGTGGCCTTGCTGAGCCCGTGGCCTCTCTTCCCAGCACTGGTGTGGTACGGGAAGCAGAGCTGTGATGGGAAGCTGGGCTAGATGTGGGACAGGTTTCTCTCGCCCTGGTACGGTGCCCTGCACACTTGGCTGTCCTTCCTTCCTTCCAGGCAACCTTTCAGCCCAGATGGAGAGCACCATAAGGAGTTTTGTTTCCTTCCCAAAACACACGACACATTTGCTGCCTGTCTAACAAGGTGTCTGTGCACCGTCAGCTCTGCAGGATCCATTCATGCTCCTTCCCTCAGCCTCTGTGTGGGGAGCCATGGGGGGTGATGGGGAGTGATGGGGTCGGGGGGCGATGGGGGGTGATGGGGAGCTCTCTGCCCCCTGCACATGAGCAGAGCCACATCCTGCATCCCACTCCTGGGGGTGTTTTTTGTGGGTGCATGCCATGGTGTGCCCAGACAGCACCATGCACCTGCCCCACAGCAGACGTGGTGCCATACCACACAGAGAGTGCAGGGGAGAACTCGTTATCTCAGGGCATAACTCGTTAAAGTGTCCCAAGCCAGCCCCAAGCAACAGCCAAGCATGGCACAGGGCTGTGGGGAAGTGGCAGCAGGGCTGGGCTGTGACTGGCCATACTCCCCTGCAGGGTGGCCACTGCCAGACCACCTCCTCCTGGCCACCTACACAGTTTGGAGGAGGGTTTGGAAGTGAGATGCAGCCCAGCTGGAGATGCTTGCTTCCACCTGGGGCTTGTTCCCAAGAGGCATTAAAAAGGGCTGGGGCTGCCCCTGCCTGGAGGCTGCTGGTGTGGAGAGGGCTGAGGTTGGAGGGTGGTTGGGCTGATGCTGTGCATAGGGTGTGTAGCTGTGTGCTGGCAAGGCTGGCTTGGAGTTGGGTGCCTCCAGGAGAGCAGATAATCCAGCTCAGGTTCAGCCCTCACAGCTCCCATCCTGTCCCTGCCCTGGGTGCAGTTGGAGATGGAGGATCCCTCGTCATCTGTCTGGTTCCTGGCTGGTCCCTGCTGTTCTCCTCAGCCCAGGGAAGATGAGGCTGCATCTTTTCAACGTCAGACTCATGCCATGGGGTAGGTGTTTGTTTTTGAGGGGAGGGTGGTTTCTGAGCCCAGTGATGTGCCTGGGGCATCTCTGTGCCATGGGACTGATTTGAGATGCAGCATGGGGCAAGTGAAGGCTCAGGACACTAGTAGCACTGTGCAGCTTAACCTCTGCCAGGAAAGCAAAGTTTTGCACCATCTCATGTTCCTCTTGCTGTGCCAGAGCCCATGTGCAGGCTGGGCTGGGCTCAGTGATGAGCACATGCATGGTCGGTGCTGAATGCAAAGCGCCTGCAGCCCCAGTACTGCCNTTGTCCCTGTTGTCCCTTGTCCTGTCATTGTCCATCCCTGAGCACAGCCTGGCTCCAGCCTCCTCACACCCACCCTTGATGCATTCGTAAACATTCCCGAGGTCACCCCTCAGTCTCCTCCAAGCTACGGAGCCCCTTCAAGAGTCCTTCATCATCTCATCCTTGTGCTGAGATCACTGCTGAGCACATCTCTGTGGGATGCTGCCAGCTGCTGTCTCAGCAAAACCCCTCTGGGTTGGGATGGGGAGGGCTGTGGGGCCAGGGGGGGCTGGTGGAAGGATGAAGGGAGGAACCACCAGCCCGGGCTGTCTCCAGCACTTCACATCCTCTGCCATGAAACACAGCCGTGGTTTTTTTGCTTTTACAAGTGTGATTGCTTATAACAGCATGAAATTACAGGCAGAACTGATCAGCCTGGCAGCAGATAAGGGAAGCTGTCAAGTGTGGCAGTGTGTTATTACACAGGGGGATGAGGAGGAGGGAGCCTGGCAGCTCTGGCTTGGCCCGAGGGGGATGGGGGTGGTCCTGGGGATGATGGCTCCGCTGGCTACTGCAGGCTTGGACCTGGCACAGATGGAAGTGGAGGGGTGTGCAGAGAGGATTAGGGGAGATGTGCACTCAGAGAGGCTCAAATTTGGGATAAACATGTGAGCTGGCCAGTCCAAAGCCTGCTCATCTCTCCTTTGGGGGACTCCAGCTCTGTGTGCCCTGGCTGTAATGATTCTGTGTTAATTAGCATTGTCCCCTTGGCAGTGCTGCTGCATGCCCTTGGCCCAGGCTGAAAGATGCTCCCATGCAACCACTTCTCAGGCTCTTAAATTCTTAATTTAAGCAAGTACTGGATTACTGCTCAGCAGCTCAGGCTCCCTCAGATGGGCTCTACAGCTGCTGGGGGCTTTGCCTGGGTGTGTGGGGTGGACAGTCAGAGGAGCCCCTTCCAGTCCCATGATGCTGGGACCTGTCCCTCTGATTGTGACTGTGGCCAGTGGCCAGGGACAGTCACACATTGATCTGGCTTTGGCAGGTCTGGGCATGAAGTCACTGCTGTTCCAAGCAAAGTGCTAATTCTGCAAGGTAGATGTAATCAGCATTTCCATAATTACCTGAGGAGGGGGAGCTGCAAAGCCTGTGACACAGAGCTGAGTGCAGAGGCACAGGACAGGCACATGTCAGCCCAGAGAGAGAGCTGTGAGTGAGCACAGACACCTGAGAGCATCCCCAGCAGCCAGGAGCTCGTGCCGTGTGTCTGGTGCCTTTCGGTGACCACAGACAAGGGTTTTCTCTTACACTTCTCCAAAAAATCAGGGCTTATTTGTTTTTGGTAAAGCCATTGCATTTGTTTCCTTTCCTGTACATGTGGGGGGCAGATTTGTGCAGTGTGCATACCCTTGATTAGTGCCATCTCTGCTCTGTGCCTGCACTGGCACTGTGGGGAGCAGCTCAGTGGCCCCTGCAAAGCTGCACAGCAGCCTGGCACCTCCAGGAAGGTGATGGCTTCATGTGGTCCATGGCTCTGCCCTGCAGCTGGTGGGATGGGCCACTGGGGCTGGTCCTGCCATCACTCTCTGGGGCCCTGCCAGTGGTGTGGGGGGCTGGAGGAGGTCAACCTGCTTTTCCAGGCACAGGCTGGCACTGGGGTGGGCAGGACTCCCCGTGCCCTGGGCAAGGCTCCTCCTGTGCTTGGCAAAACTCATGGTTCAAACCCCACTCTGGGAACTGCTGAGCCTGTGCTGTGAGGGTGCTCTGTGCAGTTGCTTGTGTGCCGTTTGCACGTGGCCTGGTGCTGGTGTGTGGTGGCTTGTGGCTGAGGTCTGCGGGGTGCAGTGCCTGAGGAGCAGCGTTGCTGCTCTGTGCGAGCTTCCTCTCGGCTCACAGCCACGTCCCACTCCTCCTTACAAACCACTCGTTCCTCTCATTTTCTCACTTTCATAAGCTCTTTTCCACTCTGGGGGAAGAGAAAACAAAAAAAAAAGGTCTCATTTTACTCATCGCTGCTCTAATTCCATTTGCAGCCCGTGGGTGTTGATCAGGGGTGGGTTAGCGAAACCCAGGAAGGCTTCCTGGCAGCACGAGCGGTGGTTGCCAGCAGCAATGCCTGTGTGTGCTGGGTGACACTGATCCCCTGCTGCAGCAGCCCCTGCCTGTCCTCCAGCAGCGTGCAGCACTGTGGAAAATGCACTTATTCACACATCAGGCCAATTCTCTGCAGTTCCAGGTATTTCTGGTCCCTCCTCATCTTGCCATCTGCTTTCATACCCTGTTCATCCAACTGCCCTTGTGCCTTCCCCTTTCTGAGCTGCTCTGCTTCCCTCTCCCTGTTGTTTTTCAAGAGAGAAAATAGCCACGAGGAGGGCTGGCACGGGGCTGGTACCACTGTGGGGCTGGGCATCATTTACCCAGAGACTGCTCTGTCAGCCTGACCTTTTCAGTATGCAGCCTTCAACGGCCCTGGCAGAGGCTGCTGCTCGCTGCACTCGGCTTCCCTGTGCTGGAAAAGTGGCCTGAATCAGGCTCTGGATAAGTGGCCTCTGCCTGGGAAGCCTCAGCACCGTGGCACAGCAGCAGATGCCTCTCTGGGACTGACCATGCTGTTGTGCTGCATCCCAGCCCCCAGAGGCGAGGGGCTCGGTGCCAGGCTGCTCTGAGCGCTGGGAAGCCGTTGGTGCTTTTGCTTCCAGACACTGACAGGTCCCTGTGAGTGATGGTTGAGTCTTTCACCCTGAACCACGCTGATAGCTTGGGAAAAAAACAACCCCAGCCCTGGTGATGGATAGTGTCATTAAACAGGGTGCACTGCGAGCGACAGCAGCACACGACTTACTGCCTCGCCTGTGGGCTTTGCTGGCAGGGCAAGGCACGGTCCACTCCCTGCTCCCAAAGCCAGGGAAGCAGCAGACACACTCCCCAGTGCAATGCAATGCCCCAGGGGTTGCCAGGCAGGGCTGGGGTGCAGCACAGGGCTCAGGGGTGCCTGTTGCAGGCAGGTTGTCTGTCTCACTGACATACAGCTGAGAGTGAGGCTTCATTTCCAGCTCTGATGCTCAAGAGGAACTGGTGAGAGGATCCAAAGCAAGACGGTCCCAGCTGATCCGTGACCTTGCTCACAGGACAAGTGAAAGGACTTGACTAGGACAGTGACAAGTTGGAAACACAAGGCAGTGCTGCCCTCCCAGCTTCCCACCACACAGAACAGCCTCAGGTCACGCAGGTGCCACCGGTGTGGGGCTCGTTGGCTGTGTTACATCCACTCAGCAGCTCTCCCTGCAGCCTGTGGTGGCCGTGCCCGCTGCTGCATGGGGCTGGCACAGGGCTGGCAGCGTGCCTGCAGCCAGGGATGGCACCTTGTCATGCTGGAGAGCCTTCCCAGCCTCCCAGCACTCGTGGTTGTTTCATAGCCATGTGGTCACAGCATGGATCTCTGACAAGGTGATGATCCAACACACCCGTGGGAGGGATTCTGATTCTTCTTTCTGGGATCATGTTTATTTTCCTGGCATGCTTCAAGGATTTCTGTTGAAGGGGTGTGGGGGACGAGCAGGCTGTCCCCAGGGGTGCCTGGAGGCAAGTTGCAGAAGGGGATGAGAGCTACAGAGACCTGGTGTGAGCAGCCCCTGTGTGGAGACTGACCCTGCCCTTGGCTGCTGGGCTTTTGCCTGCCTGTCTGTGATGCTCTGGGGCTCTTGGTCGACCAGAGACACCAGTTTGATTTACTCAAGCTTGCTTGGCCTTGAAACAAGGAGTTGAAAGGGAAAAAGCGAGAGCTTGAGCAGGGAGAGGTTCTTGGCTGCTTTAGAAGGAAGATTTTCCAGTCTCCTGCTGGCTGTGGGATTCGAGGACTGCATTAGTATTGACCTCAGGTCTGGCGAGCAGCAGAGATTTCCTAACTCAGCACAAGGGCATGCCCAGCACTCAATCTCACCTAACACCGTGTGCATCCACGGCACCTGCCCTGCAGGAGTGGTTAGGGCTTGATTAATGTCTGTCTGCAGAGAGGCAGCCGTGGTGCCGGGCTGAGTGACGCTCCGGCAGCCCCAAGCCAAGGTTGTGTTCGAGCATCGTGCACAAACCTGGCACCTGCAGCCACCTCGTGCAAAACAAACGTTCTGCTGGGCAGCATCCCAGCTCCTCAGCTTTGGAAGAGGTCCTGCCTCTGAGCTGGGCTGGGGGAAGTGAAGCAGGGCAGCCCTGACTGGCTCATGGCTGCATCTCCCTGTTCACTGCTCTGCGAGGTCCTTACGCTGCAGCTCGGCCCCAGCTTGGGGCTTAAGGCAGAAACAACAGGAGCTGGTTGTTCAGTCTTGTGCAAGTAAACTATGGTGGAGGAAGGAAGGCTTTTCCTGTCCATGGGCTCTCCAGCTGCTGAGGCTTTGAAATGTTTTTTCCTATCAGTGAGCAGAGCCACGGGGACCATGAAATCAGCACCTTCTTCCCCCAGGAACTGCTTCAGTTTGGGCTTCACTTGGTGTTATACCCTCAGGAGCCTCCAAGTATTAATTAATGCAATGATGGAGTGATTTGGCCGTGGTGGCAGCTGTCTTCCACAGGCAGAAAGAGAAGCATATCCCTTCCTTCTTCTCCCTGGTGCCTGGCTTTCGGATGGCAGGCGGCTCCCCCGCCGCAGAGCCCGGCGTGCAGGGAGGCTGAGTCACAGGCAAGGATTTGTATTCAATATCGGTTCAGATTACATTAGCTTTGCCTAATGCCTTAGCAATAAAGTGCCTCTTCATTGTATAGCTGCAATTTATTTCGGCTCCTGGGCTGGTAGGGAACAAACATCAGTCATGCTGCAACACGTGTGCCCCGTGCTGGGGCTGTGCCGGGCGGCCGTGGAGGAGGCAGACGGGCTCTTCAGCAAGGTGGGTCTTAAAAGCCATTGCTTGGGAGCCAGGACAGAGATGGCCACGGAGGGTTAGAAGCCACAGAGATGTCTGGAGGAGTCGCAGTGGGGCTGTGCTGGTGGCAGACCCCTTGCCCAGGAGAGGTGTTTTGTTCCGGCACTTCATTCCAGCAGCAGTTCCTGCAGGTCCTGGTGCAGCATTTCAGCTCCTCGTGTCCCCAGGGCTGTGATTCCCCACAGGCACAGGCTGTGACTGCTTCCCCACAGCAGAGAACAAGGGCTTTTGCTGGGGTTTGGGGCTGTCAGAGTCCCCTAAGCCTGACTCTCCCTCCCTGGGCTGAGAGGGCTGTGCAGGAGAGCTGCAGGTCCCCAGGTCGCATCCCTGCTGCTGGTGCTGTTTTCTCCCCTCTGGCCAGCCTCAGCTTGGGTGCCTTTCCCACTAGTGCTTCTCCCCTGTGTGCAAGTGCCTTTGCAGGATAAGAGGCACACAGGGGGAAAAAAAGCAGCCAAGGCTGCTGAGAGCACAGTTAATTCAGTGTTTTTGCACTGCCTGCAGATGCTTGGCGAAGCTTTTCTCGTGCTGGGCTTTGGCAGCTCAGCAGAGCCAGGAGCAAGGGCGAGGGGACAGCCAGGATTTCTCTCTTTTGTTCAGTGGGGATGCAGAGGCCAAGGAAAATGGAGCATTTTCCTCTGCTCTTGTGGGAGCTGATGACAATTCACAGGGGCAGCAGTAAGAGCCTGATCTTTATTTACTTGCTGATTTCTTGATGGAGCACTGAGGAGGAAGATCAGGTCCACACAGACCCTCCTGGAGAGCTTCCACGAGGAGCTGGCTTTGGTGAAAGGAGTGCTGAGCAAGTCAACAGCGAACCCAGAGTGCAGAGGTCCCCAGCTCACCTGGTACAGGGACACCCATCTTGCTGAAGGAGGGAACTCAGCTCTCACTCAATGATAACTGCCAGAGAGCTTCCTTATGGCTGAAGAAAGACCACCCATGTCTTCCTGGGCTGTGGGAGGTGGTGTGTGGTCCCTTTTTTGTCATGCAGCTGGGAAGCAGGAGTGATGCCCCTTGTACAACGCAGGTGGGAAGCCCTGAGTGTGCCCAACCAGCTCTCTGTGGGCATCCCCTGACCTGGAAACATCCACAACTGCTGACCATGAGTACTCACCAATGTCAAAGCCCCCCACCCCAACAGAGAGCCAGTGCTGCCCAGCTCACCAGCTGGTGACACAAAATCCCCCCCCTCAATGTGGGAATGGAGAGAGGCTGGGCTGGCCAGCCCTGGCATGGGCTCGTTAAGGCCAGTACTGAATGATGCAGCCTCTGTTAATTAGCCTGTGCAGTGCTAATGGTGTCCCTGGGGGCTGGTCCCTGGGACAGGCTGCTGCCGTCAGCAGGATGGGAGCAGAGCTGTCCTGTTCAAACTCTGTGCTGAGCTGGTAATGATGCTGCAGTTGACTGCAGACATGGTTAGGGGTGACATCTGCTCGCTGAGAACACCTCAGGCTTGCAGCCCTGTGCTTGTAGCTGGTGCATCCCTGTCCCTGCATGAGGATGCTCCACACTGCTCTGCTCTGGATGCTGGGCCAGAGCTCTGAGGGCTGCCCTGTTGCCCCCAGGCACCTCTGGGTTGCCATGGAGGGTATCTCAGCCACTCCTCACACGTGATGGGTGTTGTTGGGGTGGCTGTGAGGAGAGCTGCAGGGATAAGGGGTTCCCCAGTGCTTCCCAGGTATGGGAGTGGGGATCCCTGAGCAGGAGAGGAGCACTGCCCTTCTCTCCCTGCAAACACACCATTACTCCTGCTAAGAAGCTTAAGCCACGGGGCCTGATGCTAAACCCATTAGCACCCACAGCTGTACCTGGGAGCTGAGCAGCTTCGTGCCAGTGCCCAGGGCACTGCTGTGGGATTAGGAAACGGCTCAGACACAGTTCCCTTCCTGCAGGGTCTGGGTGCTGCTGGGGAGCAGCTGAAGAGCCACGTTGGCTGGGACCCCTGGTAGTGCCCAGAGACAGGACGAGGGGTAAAGGGCACAGGCTGGAACACAGCAAGTGCCACTGGCACAGGAGGAGAAACTGCTTTGGTGCTGAGCTGAGGGAGCCCTGGCCCAGGCTGCCCAGGGAGGGTGTGGAGGCTCCTTCTCAGGAGGTTTCCAACCCCACCTGGACACGTTCCTGTGCCCCCTGAGCCAGGGGAAGCTGCTGGAGCAGTGGCTGGGGCTGGAGCAGCTCTGCAAGGTCCTTCCAGCCCCCACCACGCTGGGTGCTTCTGTGGGATTCTGTGGACTTCTGGGTGCTGGTGTCTCATGGGAGCAGGGGCATCTGAGTTGGTAAATTAACTGCTATCCAAGAAAAGATGCTTTGTAATGCATTTTAATGCATTTGAGGCAAAGTTGCAATGTAAGAGACAGAAAATACAGGCTGTGCTTGCAACCTGGGAGACTCTGTCCCAGAAAACATCAAATGTGGAAATAATTTAGAGACTGGAGGGGGGAAAAAAAGCGACTGAAGGGGCACTCTCAGGGCTGCACTTTGTGATGGGCTTCTAAGGCACTGGTGCTGCAGTGGAGCAAAGGGCCCCATCCCAGCCCTGGGGCAAGCAGGGAGCTGTGGGTCTGGGAGCTGGGGTTAAAGAGAGGGGTGGGAAAGTGGGGGGTGGTGAGTAAAAGAGGTAGGAAAATTCCTTCAGGTCTGGAAAAATGCCTCTGAGAGGTGAGAGGGAACGTGGTCTGTGTGGCTGAGCAAAAGGAGGTGCCTGGGCAAAACCTTTCCCTGGGATGAAGCTGGTGCTGAAAGGGCCCTTTAACGTGAGAGGGAAGGGTTGGGGAGACTCAGGCTGGGAGCCTGAGCCAGGCACAAAGGACACATGGCTAATAGTGAGGGTTAATTAAGCACTGGAACAGACCATCAAGGGGAAGTGATGCTTTCTCTGTCTCCTGAAGTTCCCAGATGAAGACGGGATGTTTTTTCCCAAGGAGCTTCACTGGCAGAGCACTGAAGGGGCAGAAAGGGCCCGTGCTGGGAGGTCACAGCCCAGACCCTGCAGCGTTCCCTGGGCCTGAAGAGCAGCATAAACCACCTTCTGGGGAGGCTGGGTGGAAGTCTAAGGGAAAAGAAGGTTCCTGTCACTGCTGTGGGAAGGAGAGAGGAGGCATTTCCCAGCACTGTGCCCAGAGGAGCTGGGACTGCTGGTGCTGCCCATGGCCCTGCTCTGCCCCTCGCCCCTGCCCACTGTCCTTTTTGTCTCCTAAAGGGTGCCCTGGGCACAATTTGAAGTTAGAGAGGTCTGGATATGACCCCAGGGCACCTGCACTCTGTGATGGGGCTGCATCTCTCTCTGGTGTAAAACCCCCAGTGTAAGCTGGGGCTGTGCTTGCAGGGCATGGGTGTGTTTGACGTCAGTTTGTCCCTTCCCCAAGAGCTGGAGCTGCTCTGGGCAGGGAAAGTCAGTCAGAGCCACCCTGGGAGAGATGGGCCTGGAGTTACTCTGTGATTAAATAGAAACATCATTCCTTCAACACCTCCGCTCCTGCTCTATTGCAGGAGAGCCCACACAAGGAATTAATGTCTCGATAATGGCTTTGCTCCCCAGGAGCACACTCCAAAATAGGCAGCAGTGTACTGATGCTCTGTCCCATGGATGGGGGGGAATGCAGGGGCTGCAGTGCAGTGTTCCACAGGAGTTTCCCAATAATCTGTATCGCTGTGCCTCTGCCCTTTCTGGGGTCTCTTCAGGCCAGATAGTGGGTGCAGCCCCCCAAACCCTCCCCTCAGCAGCTCTGCACTGGGTGCCAGCAGTGCCAGGCGCCTGCCTTGGCATGGACCAACTCCTGATGGCTCAGAGACTGCCCAGGTGGTCTGTGCAGTTCAGATATAAACTTTATGGCTACAGGAGTGCAGAGCATCTTAAGCACCAGCCCCACTGACTTTCTCAAGTGTCCATCTTTTCCTATCAGCAGGTGCCAGCTGAAGTTCCCTGTGAGGAGCAGGCTCTGCCTGCACAGGGCTGCACCATTCCCAGCCTCTTTATTAAACTGAGCACAGTTCTGTGCAACAGCAGAGATGAAGAACAGCTCCTGATAAGTGAGACTCGCCACTTCCCCAAGCTCCCAATCGCCTTGGTTACAGCAGCTCCACACAACACGCTATACAAACATGGTTTTGGAGCCCAGGCTGTCAGCAGCAGCCCCTCAGCAGGGAGCTGGAATCCCACACTTGAGAGAGCCCCCAGCTCCCTGGGTCTGGTACCACCATGCAGGGACCCTGGGGACTGGTGCTGGCAGGTGCTCTGCAGAGGAGAGGATTTTGCAGGTGCTCAAGCTCATCTTGTAGGTTTGGCTGAGCCAGAGCAGAGGGCAGGAGAGCATACGGGAAAGGGATCTGATGGGTGTTTGAGGCCAGAGGTGCTGGTAAGGGCAGTGACTGGTGCAGGATGTCTCAGCTGCCTCCCCAGAAAGAAGGAGAGTTTTCTCTGAGCAAATCCTGCTCTGATTTCCAGCAGCCATGCACAGACTCCCTTGTCCCTGGGCTGAGGCAGGGAGAGGAGCCACAGCCTCCTCCTTGGCACTCACCAGGAGGGGTGTCACTGCAGGAGCCCAAAGCTTTAGTGCTGGGCAGGGGTTTATGCTGAGCCCAGCAGCAGAAGGAGCCAAAGCTCTCCTGTAACAAGTTTTCTGAGGCCTCAAGAGCAGCCAGAGGTCCTGGACAAAGTCACACTGGTCACCTCTGCCCAGCTGCTGCTAATGCTCCTAATCTGCCCCAAATCCCCGGGGATTTGCTCACTGGGCAGAGGGGAACAGCCTGTGTCATGCCCTGTGTGGGAGGAGGGGGTCTCACCTTCCCTGTGAGCAGCAGAGAGCTGTGAGAGCCCTGGGCAGCCTGGCACAGGGGCTGACACCCCTCTCAGGGAAACAGTTCTGCCTCAGCTCCAGCCTCAACCTCCTCTTGGCAATGCAAGGATCTCTTGTCTGTGACCCCTGTCCCTGTGACCAGCCCCACTCTGAGAGGGCTCAGCACAGCCTGAGGAGCAGGATGGGGTATTTTCCAGGTGGGAGGCAGCAAAGGGTGCAGGGTGTCCAGGGCTGCTGCTCTCAGGTGACTGGAGGAAGATGAGGAGGTTTCTGGCAGGACCTGCCCCCAGCAGCATCACTGCAGGGCTGAGCAGAAGCAGCTCCTCCAGAGCTTTGATGTCCTTGTCCTGGAGGTGGAGCTGGGGCTGCCCCCAGCAGCAGGGTGCTCCATGGGTGCACAGCCTGGGCTCCATCCTCCCGCTCTGCTCCCAGAGAACATTCCCCTCCCTGTCCCACATTTCCACTTGCCACACTAATGATAATCAGGGTGTAATTCCTGAGCAGCCTCCCCGCCGTGCTGGATTATTCATCAGCAAGCAGCCAGGCTCAGGCAGCTCAGGCAAGCTGCTGGGAGGTATTAACAAGACAAAGGATTAATTGGCTGTTGGGAGCTGCTAAAGGGAGGATTCTCTGTCCCTTATACATGGCACTTGGGCCAGCGCTGGGGCAAATCTTCCTCAGCCCTCACCCAGCACCTCCAAATGTAAAACGGCTGGGAAGCTTTTATCCCCCCTCCAAGTTGGTGCTGGGTGCAGGGTCCATCCTGGGATTACCCTGGGAGCTGCTGGGGGCCAGTGGCAGGTGACCACCAGCCCCCTTCCTTGGCCACATTTATCACATAGCTGCCCTCTCCTGTGACCTCAGAGGCTTAAAGATGAGCACAGGCTATTTTTTTTCGTGCTGACTTGACATCCCTGATGTGTCCCTGGTGCAGCACTGGTGCCAGGCAGGGCACAGCAGCCCTGTGTGTGTGTGTGTGTGTGTGTGTGTGCCAGGGCTTGCTGTCACCCTGACCCTCACCCAGCCAACCTGTGCCAGCCACTGGTAAGGCGATCCGCTGGCTGGTCAGAGCCTTCTGTAGCTATGGTAATGAACTACCATAACTCATAATTATAATGTCAAATTTAAACCCAGGGCTTGTGCAAAAAGAGATAAAAATATCTCTTTGCTCCTGGGATCTCAGTATTATTTGCTCAGCTCCAGTGGAAGCTGAACACTCAGTAGCATCAAGCGATGGCTCCCGGATTAAACACTTTTCTCTCCCATTTCTGTACCTTTCACCCTTTTAATGGTGTTATTAAGATGCTGGCTGCACTGGCAGCTCAGTGAATGCTGTTTGCAATCACATCTCATATGAATAAATAATTGAATTTGCAGGGTGTTTGGGGGCTCAAAACTGCAATGGGCACAAAGATGCTTTTAGGGTGTGGGGCTGGTATCCCCCTGCCTCCCCCATGGCAAGAGGAACAGGACCCTTGGAGTGAAGATCTCAAGGTCTTTGCTGAACACACACCCTTGTGTGTCTGGTCTGCAGCTGGGACTCATGCACAGAGCCCCCAGGGGTGGGGGTAGAGGCTCATGGGCACAGCCCCAGCTCCCATTCCCACACACCCCCCCCCAGCCCTGCTCTGTCACCATCCATGGATCACAGTGATCACACACAGCGCCTTTCAGCTGAGGATCCCAACGCCCTCTGCAAGTATTAATTAATTATCAAAGCTGCACAGCTTGTGCTCTGTGCAACTCACAGTCTTCATTTCAGTGAATTTCACGTGAAAAAAAAAAGAAGAAGAAAAAAGCTGTTTTCTGCCATTTCTTCACCTCCTTACAAACCTCCCTCTCCCCCAGGTCCCCCAGTGCCAGCACGTTCCTCTGCACAGGTTCCTATTGCAGCAGCTTTTCTCCCCAGCTGGTTTCAATGTGCTGCACGAGCACAAGGACCTTTTCCTATAATTAAGCTCTTGCTGTTCTTTCAGGATCTAAATTCAAAGAAATTCATCACGGAGCAGCAGTTTGACTGCAAGTCCTGCAGAAACCAGGCTTGTCCCCAGGAGCCACGGCTGCTGTGTTCTGCTGCTCAGCATCCCTCACCTCTACCACCCCAAGCAGCATCCCTGCTCCCTCTCCATCACCTGGGTGAGTGGAGGAATGACTGACACCTGCTCTCAGTCCTCACACAGCATCCATTATTCAGCACACTCCAATTGATCACAAGCTGGCCAGCAGAACATAATTGGATCACGTTCATCTTGCAGCAGCTCTGCTGACCCAGCAAAAGGAAGGCACCAGGGAGTGTGTGGTAAAAACCATCTCTCTGGGTACAGCTGGGAAAGTCCTGCATGGGGCTGCCCTCAAAACAAAGAAAGCAGAAATCAGTGACAACGATTCCAACAGCTCCAGCAAAAGTCTCTTTAGTGAGAATTGGGGAACCAGAATAGATAAGGGCATCTGTACTATTTGTTTTTCCTAATGCAGCAGAACACAGAGATCTACACAAAATACATGCTATGTAGCATCCATATAATGCAAGTAAGACAAATAAGGCCCCTTTGAGTGGAGAGGGAGAGCAGGACTGGCACAGAGACACACACCAGTGTCCAGAGAGGATGTACCCGTGTGTTCAGTGCCCAGCAGAGCCCCCTGGGCAGAGCCCAGCACGGGGCCTCGCTGGAAGGTGCCTTTGGCTCTGGGTTTGTGCTCTGCAGTCCTACCATATCACCTGCTCATTGGCTATGCAGAGCTCAGCCTGCAGCCCAGGAGCTGTCACAGAGGCTGCGTGGCAGATGGAGGGGCTGCGGGGAGGGACGGCAGCCCCAGCCCAGCCTGGCAGAGCACAGAGACACCAGCTCTGCCTCTGCCCTCTTGTCCCTGCTTCAGGGACTGGTCCCCAGGTCGCTGCCCACTCTGTGTGTGTGTGGGGCAAGGGCACATGTGTGCACAGGGGAGTTGCACATTGGCCAGCTGAGCCGGCTGCCCGGGGCTGTGCTGGAGCATGGGGCACGGCAGGAGGGTGCAGGCTGGCACATGCTGGTGGAGGAAACCCAGCAGGACTTCAGCAGGGATCAAACCAAGGCTGCTGAAACAACCACCCCAGGCTGACAGATGGCCTGGAACCTGCAGCCGCTCAGCCCTGAGCTGCAGAGAGAAGTAGGCATGGAGCACAGAGCCTGCACAGAGCCTGGCTGCAGCCCATGCCCCCGGCTGCACTCGCCACTGAACAGTGCCAGGACACACACTCTGGGCAGGGGTGAGGCATGGCACTGCTGGTCCTGATTCTGAGGGGAATCAAGATTTGGGGTGACCCTGAGTGGTTCCACCCAGCGCTACCCCTGCTCCCCACAGCAAACGTGGGGGGTTGGCCAAGGCTGCACACTTTGGCAAGTCTGAGTGATTCTTGTTTCCCATCCAGCTCTGCCATGCCAGCCAAGGCCTGGCTCATCCGGCTCACCTCTCTGCACAGCAAGTTCCCCAACACAAGCCTGGCTGAAGGTCACCAGCACGTTGCTGTAAATGGAGGTGGCCTTGGCTGCTGTCAGAGCTGCTGAGGCGCGAGACCAGCCCACAATGGCAAACACCGGGGAGAGCAAGAGGAGGCTTCCACGCCTGTTGGACTGCCTGCAGGAAGAATAATTTCAATTATATCTCCCTTTTGGAAGGGACACATTTAAGTGGCAGAGAGGCTCTGAGCATGGCAGCAATCGGGTATTAACTCCCCGCATCCAATCGCCGTGAAATTGGATCCTGTCAGACGGAGCTGCCCGGCCCCGTTGCGAGGGCACAGGGATGCTCCTCGCTCCCCTCCTGCCTGCCTGAGCCCCCCAGGAGAAGCTTTGGCTGCCTTGCCAGCTCCCAGCCCCAGTGAGGATGTGCAGGGCTGCTCTATCAGCATCTATCTATCCTCTTCCTTTGGATCATTAACCACGAGCCCTCCCAGGGGCACACACATGGAGCTTCCCTGCAGCCAGCAGCTCCGTGGGCCTGGAGGGAGGCTGGCGAGGGCAGCGCTGAGCCGCTGCCATGGACCTGCCCTGGCTGGGGGAAAGGAGAGACAAGAGTGGCTCGTGTCAAAGAAGCAAATCTTTTATTGTGTAAAACCCAAGCAGAGGTGGGAATGCAGCCTCCACCACCACACACCCCGCCGTGCTGGGCCCAGGGTCCTGAAGCTGTGATACCACGGACCGACCCGTGCTCGGTGGCAGCTCAGTTACAGAAGCTTCAGCCAAAGTGTGAGCCTCTGGAAACCACAACAAACTCAAACAAGCTTCAGAGGGACGTTCTGGAACCTGTGGCTTGGTTTGGCTGTGTCAGTGTCACCCTGAGAGCCCAGAACATCCTCCGGCCATCAGGCTGATCTCTGAGCAGCGCTGTGTGGGGTGAGACACCTGGGCTGCACCTTTGGGGGTTCAAGAGGATGGGGTTTGGCGTTCCTCCCGCTTCCCTCGGGCAGCCTGGCACGTTCTCAGGCCTCTACAGCAGCCTCTGGGGTTTAATGACAGCACCAACTCCCGAGTCAGACGACTGCAGGAGAACAAGAAAGTCCCAGGTTCCCCTCGGCTGCCCCCGAGCGAGGCGGCGCTGATGGAAACGGGACGGGAACAGGATGAAACCACCAAGGCTTGAAAACAAAACCAGGCTCAGAGTCTGTGACAACCACCCCACGGGCTCTGGGGAGCCCCTTTCCAGCCCCAGAGCGCTTGGGGGTCGCGGCTCCTGGCTCTCACTGCATCGAGTGGGACGTTTCAGTGTGCAAACCGCGCTCCCTGCAAAGAAACGTGTCGTCAACAGACGCTCCCTAACTGTGTTGGCTCAGTCAATTTGGGCACAGCTTGACATCCAGTCGGTTGGTCTAAAGGCAATGGCTTTGCAAAATGTTTTCCTAATCTGTTTTAAACCTTTAATTACAGCTGTGGCACATTCATCAGGGGCTTCGCTTTCAAACCTGGACGGCTGTAATAAATCCTCGCGCTCCAAGTGTCAGTTGAGACACAGGAATGGGATGCAAGGGGTTGTCAGAGGCAGTCGCTACCCAGGGGAAACACTCCTGGGCCAACCAGGGTCCCAGCTTGGAGTGGGGGACCTCCAGCATCCAGCCACAGCAGGGCTGGCGAGGATTTGTCTGCCCACTGGGGGACACTATTTGTGAGAGAACCAGGAGGTTGGGGGACCCCAGTGGACTCAGAGCTGGTGTGTTCAGCCCTGGGGCTGTCCTTGGCACTGGCAGCAACCCCTGCAGCTCCAAAGGAGTGAGGAGAGGGCAAGGAAGGGGCCAATCCCGGGTGCCAAATGCCCACTGGGGCATCCCTGGGCCCGTCTGGCTGCCACAGGGCAGGGAGCACAGCCAGGCATCAGGGCTGGATCTGGCCAGTGCCTCCCCTGCCCCGAGCTGCTCCAGCGTGCAGGGGGGAGCGTGGGGGGTCTGCTGCTGACCCAGGGCACCGTGTCCACACACTCCGTGGCACCCCACGGGGCTGGAGGGACACAGGCTCGGGGTCAGCACCGCTGAGCTGCCCCCACGGCTCCGAGCTGCCGCGGGTCAGCGGCTGAGCACCGTTACCTTAATCCTTCCCCAGGTACTTCCTCATGATGCTGCTGACATCGTCCTCCTTCCCTTCAGCCTCTGCCCGCTGGCTGGCTCCGCTGCCCTGGGCGCCGGCTCTGCCGCCGCAGCCCTCCCCGTCCCCTCGCTGGGGCTGCGGCCGGCGCTTGACGCTGTCGGCGCTGCGGGAGGACAGGAGGGAGCCCGAGGACGAGGAGGAGTCGGAGAGGTCCCCGGGGTCATCCCGGCAGCTCAGGCTGCGCTTGGCCGGGCCCTTGGCCTCGCAGGACGCCGAGCTGCCTGCCACAGCCTCGTCCTCGAAGCGGACGGTGAGGGGCCGGTGGCCGTCCCTCCTGTCCCTGCCGGGCTTGGCCAGGCTGCTGGTGGAGCGGGACTTGCGGATGGCCGGCACGAAGTCGTCGAAGTCGACGTTGGTTTTCCTCTCGAAGTTGAGGGTGGGTATTCTCCAGCTGAAGGGGTCACTCTCCTTCCCCTCACCCAGCCCATCGCCCGGCAGAGAGCTCAGGAGCTCCCCGGAGCCCCTTCCCAGCTCCACGGCTTCCACCGAAGGCTCCAGGCAGCTCCTCCAGGAGCTCAGCCTCGGCGCTGCCGGCACCTCCAGAGAGCTGCAGGAAGGAGCTGGAGAGCTGGGCCGGCGGCCGGAGCCGTCCAGGTTCTGCAGGAGGGAGTCGTAGGAGCCGAACTTGGCGGCTCTGCTCAGCACAGGGGAGCGGGGCGGCGCGGGGGGCTCCGAGGCCATGCTGCGCAGGCTGGAGCAGCGCACGAGCCCAGCCCCGGCCCCCTGGCCAGCCCCTGGCCCCAGTGGATCTTGTGTTGCCAGGGGGGCTCTGGGGCGCCGCAGTGCCGCAGCCCCGGCGTTGCGGTAAATGGGGAGGGGGGACACATCCCCCAGTGCTGGGGACCCCACGTCACGCTCCGCTCCCCGCTGCCGCCGCAGCTCCTCCACATACTCGGACAGGGCGGCCGAGGAGCTGGGAGCCGCCGGCCCCACGTGCCCTCTCCTCCTGGGCACCGTCGGAGACGGAGCGCTGGCGAAGCTCCTGTCAGGGCCAGGGGAGCTCCCCCGCCGCAGTACCGAGGGGGACGTCTCTCCTATCCGGTCCATGGGCTTTTTTGGGCTCTCCTGCTCCTCTTCATCCGCTGCAGGGTTTCTGTACTCCCGTCTCCTGGCAGCAAGCAAGGGGCTGGGGCTCCCCCTCCTCCCCAGATCCGCAGCGTCCACAGACCTGGCAGCACTCTGGGAAGAAGCCGGCCGGCTCGGTGCTGGCTCCTTGGCATCTCTGCTGCTCCTAAACAACACACGGCGCTGTTAGTTTAAGCTGCATCATCTCCAGTGACCGTTATGTCATCCAGCAAAGGACGAGGCTGAGCAGAGAAAGGCCGGGACGGGCAGGACAGCCTCAGAATTAACTCCCAGCGCTGCACTGAGCAGTTGGGTAATGCCCAAAGACTTTGATCCTCACTCGCTCCAGCTCAGCCAACTCGGGTGAATCCACAGGCTGGGGTGAGGACTGACCTCAGCTCTGCCAAACCAACACATACCTCCACGTGTCCTTGATCTTGACAGACTACAGCAATAGCTAGGACTGAGTTGATTTCTGATAAAGCCAAAGATTATTCACTAAAGAATGTTACTGCAGGACATCAGGGGACAACAACTGTGAAGTGCAGGAGCCAGATAACACCCGGCCAGCGGCTGCTGGCTGAGGAATGACTGACCCTGCAAAAGGAACTGTGAGGGCTGCAGCTCTGCTCACTAAAGAGGGGACACACAGTTGCCTGTGACAGCAGGACACTGTCCCCAGGAGGTGGTTTGGGCAGAAAACAGTGACAAATCCTCCCTGTCCCTCCCCAAAGTGTTTGATGGCACTGAGCACTCGCTGTGCTCCTGTCCTGACAGGAGCTGGGCACAGTGAGATGCCAATGCCAAAGCTCCTCCCAAGCAGCAGGCCCAAGACAGGGCTTCCCTGCAGCACTCCTGTCCCCTCCTTTGTGCAGCCGAGGTGGAGATGGGGAGAGGCGACACCAAGCCCCCAGTGTGACCCTTTATGCCTCCTGCCAAGCACCTGCATTGCCTTGAAGGGCTGAGAAATGAGATTTTCTGCCTGTTGCTCTGCAGGGGAAGGCAAAGGGGCTCTGCCAGGAGAGGCAGAAACAAAGCACACGCCAGCAGCACTGAGCCATGTCTCCTCCCTGCATCTCCTCCCCCCCATCGCTGCAGATCAATGATCACCAGTTACTATCTATAGGCTGCTTGGGCACAGCCATGTGCTGGAGACGGGGAGACAAAGTCTGTGCCCAGTGCTGGCAGCTGCTGGCACTGCTGGCAGGTCACCCCCAGCACTGCTCAGCCAAGGGGCACCTGGACTTGGCCTTAAGGAGATGGCTGTGAAGGTGTCTGAGATAGAGGAGGAGGGAAGGAGAGCACGAAAGGTAAGAGTAAAGCAGCAGAACCTAAATATAACTCCATCTCTGGGAGAGCAGCAGGCTTCGAGGTGTGGGAGCAGTGGTCAAGTCTTACATCACCAGTGATGAAGCATCCTGGCCTGGGGTTGCCATGGGAACAGGGCGAGAGCAGATAATCCCAGACCCGTTTTGGACCAGGCTCTGCTGACCCACGAGACAATTCACATGGGCTGAAAGAGAAACTCCACTGCTGGGAAACACAAGTGATGGGGTGATGGAGCAGCTTCAGGTCCCCAGTGCCCACTGGCACAGTGCAGGGCCCAGAGGTGCCTGCCCAGCCCCAGCACCCAGCACCACGCCACGTGCCCACAGCTCATTAAACAGGCCCAAACCCTTTCCTTATCCATTGCCAACCGAAACAACCAGAGACTGAACCTCCCTGAAGCACAGCAGCCTTCAGGGCTGCCCCTGACGTTGCTGAAGCCCTGCAGCTGATTAATAGCTTGAGACATTCCAGTAATGCTGGTTGTTAGGATCCTAAATTGCACCTTCCTCAAACAGCTAGTGCAAGCCTTCCAGGAAAGGTTGTACAGAAACGGCTCCATTCGCTCTCTGCGTTTCCAAATGACATCGTAAAGTGGCTGCTGCATGACTGCCCTTCATCACTTCAACAGCCAGCTCCAGCATTTCCCTCTGGTGTGTAGGGCTGAGGTAGGAGCGAGCTGCAGAGGCACAAAGCCCTCACGGACAGCTTTACAGGCTGCTGGTTCTTGCCCTGCTCACTGTGAGGGACGGTTACTATTTTAATGAATATCTTTAGAGCCTGAAATGGAAGGAAAAGTGCAAACGTGGGGTTGTTCCCCCAGCTCCCATGGCCAGGGTGAAGCTGAGCTCAGGCAGGACCTTGCTGCACTGGAGCAACTCCTACCCATGCTCTCCATGTCCTGGCTTGCAGCAGAAGAGCTGGAGCCTGAGGCCACTTCATCCATCCTCAGCCAGCACATGTGGGGCCTGATAGAGTCTGAAATGAAACTGGTGCTCCTCGGGGTTTACTCCAGCAGCAAAAGGGCACCACACAGCGCAGAAACACTGAAGGGGATTTCTCTGCTTTTGGTGCTTTTCCTCTTGCTCTGCAGCATCTAAATTGCTTAGATCCTTCCAGTAAAACCTGTTATCGTCACCTCTCCTCCCAAGGAAGCCAAAATCTGCTTTGTCCTCTTCTGGAGACCCTTCCAGGGTGGCTCTGCACTGCCCCTGCCCCAGCAGTGGGCTGTGAGTCTAGGCTGACATCCCATCCCCAGTGAAGCTGCACCCCACAGCACTGTACCAGCACCCTATCCTCAGCACCCCTCCTTTAACTGTAGCCTGACAGCCACAACATATACCTCACTCATACCAAAACCATGGCTCGTCCTCTCTTGGCCATCCTGAAGCCACCTCACGAGGCAGGGCAAAAGTGTGAGAAGGTCTCACCCCATCCTGCAGCACCCTCCTGCCATCCACCAACCACAGGGGAAGAGCTGAGGTGTCAGTGATCCCTCCCAGGGCTCAGAGTAACCCTGGAGAGCCTCAGGCAGCCCTGGCAGTGGGAGATGCCACAGGAGGCAGGATGCTGAGCACTCCCAGCAACAACATGTCAAGCAACAACACGCTGAGCAACGCTCCACAGCTCGCCCCAGCCTCAGAGAGGAAGATTTTTCCCCAGCCAAAGGCAAAAGCAGGGCCTGACGTGGGACTGGGAAGGCATCTGCAAGCCAAGCAGAGTTCTGCAATGTGCCATTCACACCAAAGCAAATGACATACAACAATAATTAGCGAAGATTACACAGCAATTAACATGATTACAATTCTGCTAGTTGAAATAATTTGTACAATAAAATCCACACATGCACACGAGCAGGGATGGGAGTGTGGCTCGGCTGCTTTTCTTGGTAGCTCATAAACACAGCCAAGACAACTTCATCTCAGGGAGAGAAAAGGAAGAGAGTGGCCTAATTTCTGTCAGAAGAGGATTTTTTTTTCTTGTCACACTGTCATCTCCAGCAGAGCTCCCGGTTCCCCATGCAATGACTTGCTTTTGACACCATCATGTTCAAAAATAAAGGTGCTGGATCCCTACCAACCCTGGGACCTGGGCTCCCGACCCTGGGCACCACAGCAGCAGGGGGAAGGATGCCAGGGCTGCAGTGCCACGGGCTGTGGGAACCAGGAGCCCCGTGCTGCAGGTCCACTCCCTGCTGCCCTTCAGCACCAGCCCCTGTTGCAATGCAGCTCCCACCTGCCTGCTGAGGGCAGAATAAATGCGTAAGCTTTGGAATTGGCTTCTCCATGTAAAAGAAGAGCTGGTGTATTCCACCCCTGCACTGTGTCAGCTTCTGGGAGGCTTAGCCCTGCTGGCCAACGTTTTGTACGAGCACTTTGAGTAGCAGAGAATTAAAGAAAACGTTCATCAAACCTGTCCCTGCCTTCCCCTGGCTGATGGGAAGAGCTCTCCAGGCTTTCCTCTGGCTCCTGGCAGCTGTTTGTTCAGCAAATATCCCACGTGTAGAGCTGAGGAGCGAGTGCTAGGAAGATTCATTTTTCATTACTGGGTGCTCTTGTAAGACAAAGGAATCTTAATAAGGAAGAGCTCCTTTCCCTGATCTCGTTTTTATTACCTTACCAGTCTCATCATCTGTTTGTTTGCCTTTCATACAGCCTCCTCTCCAATATTTCCATCTTAGATTAGCCAAAGCCAAACACTGCTACAACACCAGCATTTGCAATCGTGCTCTTCCCCACCCCCAGGCCAGAGGCAGATTGTCAACAGTATTTCCAGGACTGGGGACAAACGGCCTGTCACAGTGGCCACGGTCAGTTCAGCCCATGCACCCGCCTTGTTATGAATCTGGTGTACCTCAGCTCAGAAATATGACATTAAGCCATCACTCCTGACTCCCTGCCATTCACTTAGGATCAGCATCAGGCCATTTTACCCAAAGACACGTGAGTTGAATTCAGGGATGAGGTTGCTGATGAGTGCTGGCATGGGATGGGTCCCAGGGAGCTCAGTCAGCTGCTCCCAGGGCTCCCACCCCTCACATCCTTGCAGGTCCCAGCCCAGGGAGCTTCATACTAATGTCTGCAATGCAATGGCAGTCTGCAGATCCTGTCCAGCTCTGTCACCTCAGAGCATCTCTCCACAGACCTGTGTGTGTATGGGGAGCAGGCAGGGGCTGAGGTGAGCTGTGCTGAGTCCAGCCTGGCCCCCGGTCTGGTTCTGGGGGAAAAGGTGCTAAAATAGTGATGTATGTCCCAAAACAGCATCCCTGGGAAAGCAGTGTGGCAGGCAGGGGTGCAGGGGTATCCCCAGGGCTGCAGGCAAGGGTTTGCAGGGGTACCCCCAGCCCTGCCTGCCCTGAGTTCAGCTGGTCAGCATTTCCACCTGCCTGCACTGCCTGCTGCCACCTCCTCCTATGGCAATCCATGCCACAGATGCAAAACCAACACGCTCTTGTTTGTTAGGAAGCTATTGCTTTGCAGCTCTTTGCACATAAAGCAGAGAAATCACCTTCCCTAGGTGGGGGTGATGCTTTCTGGAGCCATTTCACCCTGCACCGGTCCAGCCTCAGGACTCAAAGCTCCGGCTCTGCTCACCTACAGCTCTCCCAAGCATGCCAGGAGACGTGCTGCCCTTCCCTGGGTTTAAAACACATCTGTGATGGGCCACTCCTGCAAGTTCTTGTTCTGCCCTCAGTGCACCTGCAAGATGCTGGAGCTGGCCCCCAGCACCCACGGCCTCCCTGGACAAAAGCTGTGGCGGGTCCCGTTGTGGGGGGGACACATCTGTCACTGCTGGAGGTGGCTGTGAGGGACGGGCTGTGGGTCTCTTACCTGGGGCCCTGGGTGCTGCGGCTGCCAAGGGACTGTGCCGAGAGGCTCCCGGCCACGCTGGCGGCTGCTGGCGCAGAGCAGCCCCCGCATGAACCCGGCCAGGACCTGACGCTGTCTGCGGGCTCCAGGCTGAGCGTGGAACCAAGGCTGGAGCCAACATCCCTAAGGGAGGGGAGAGGAGAGGAGAGG
>WBNH01003495.1:0-12356 GCA_013401255.1 Urocolius indicus | reverse complement strand
GTTGAGGCTGGAGCTGAGGCAGAACTGTTTCCCTGAGAGGGGTGTCAGCCCCTGTGCCAGGCTGCCCAGGGAGCTGGGGCAGTGCCCAGCCCTGGAGGGATCCCAAAGCCGTGGGGCTGAGGTGCTGAGGGCTGTGGGTCAGTGCTGGGCTGGGCAGGGGGAGGCCGGGGCTGGGACTGCAGCAGCTTCAGGGGCTTTTCCATCCAATGATTCCATGACTCTGCCCCAGGAGCAAAGGCACCGCTGCTCCTCACCATGCAGGAGGGACTGTGTGTCTGTCCCAGTATCCTGATGGCTAATGAGACTGTATTTGCTCTCTGTGCTGATGCTGAAGTGCAGGGGCTCATCACCAGGCTGTACCCAGCTTATCACCAGCCAGCACGGCCCAGTGAGGAAATGGAATGGATTCTGGGATTCTATGGAAAGGCATTGCCTGTGCCTCCCTGAAGGATTCCCTCCCCTTAATACCACACGGCAAATAAATGCATGACATAAACAAGTCTTTCTGAATGAAAAACATGCTGGCACGATGACACATCGCTGAGTCTCTTTTGCTTTTCTCTTCTCACAAGCTCTTTGAAGGCTGCAGGCATGAAAATTCACAATGTACCCCTTTGGAAAGCTGCCTGGACCAAGCTATTCCTTCAGCCATTACTCCAAGATCTTCAAAGCAAACTGCCCCTGAACAAGTTTGGTTCAGATTCTGTCTTTGCCCCAGAACTACTGGGATTTGCCTCCTTTTATCTGGCCAATCTCTAACCCACCACCCGCTCTGCCTGGGCCTGGGCGAGCTCTGCTGCTGACTCCTGGGCAGCTCAGCTATGCTCCAATAAAGCACTTCATGAGATTACTCATGTGTTTAAATCCATGCACTCCAGGAGCACAGCACCCACCAGCACCCACCTCAGCACCAGCCCCAGCACCGGCTCAGCCCCAACAGCTCAGGAAGGGAGGAGGGAGAAATGGGACTCTCCATCCCCACAGCCTTGGCAGGGAAAGCTTTCTGCAACCCCAGGCGATTGCTGGCAGAGCCCTGCAGCCCATCCTGTGGGCAGAGAGGGGCTCTGCACCGGGCTGCTCTCAGGGGCACGTTTCCCAGGAGGAATGGCCTCGTACCACGGGGCAGAGGCTCGGTGTGACATCAGGCTGACACAGCCCCCGTGGCTGGCGCCGGCGACGTGCCGGGCACAGGCAGCAGAGGATGGCTGAGTGGCTCTTGCTCCTCGGCGCTGAGTGCTGTGGGTTGGGGAGGAATTACCTTCTCCTGCAGGCTCTGCTTTTCCTTCTTCACATCCTCCACCTGCGTCTGCAGCTCCCGGATCTGAGCGATGTCCGTTGCCGACTGCGGGAGGAGAAGCTGCAGCGGTGGGAGCAGAACCCAGGGACCCCCAGCCCGCTGCCCCCACGCTGCACCCAAGGACCTCACACTCCTGCCTCAGTGCACCTTCCCTGAGCTCTGAAATAAACATTGGCAGGCAGGGCAAGGAACCACGTTGCCAACAAAGGTCATTCCTGTCCTCTGGGTCCTTTCAGACACAGACTCCTGGCTCCGTAACACCACTGCAAAGGGGCATCAGACTGTGAACTGTCAGTCTCACCAGCCCACCCCTGCTGCAGTGGGAGCCTTGGGGCCCCTCAGCTCCAGGTGCAATCCTTTGGGAGAGCCTTGCCTTCACCTCTGTATCGTGCAGAAAGCCCCAGGGCTGGCTGTCAGCACTTCTCAAGCTCAGAGTGAGAAAACAGTGAAAGAAAGAGTAGAAAAAAGGGATCCAGAGGTGGATCCTTTGGACTTTCCAACTAGTGAAACTAAAGCCAAGATAACTCTTGAGGAAAAGACCCAAAACAAGGGGTGAGAGGAACTGGAACCTTGAGCCATCCCTTCCTCTCATCACAGCGTCTGCTTCCCGGGGTGCTCACCCCGCTGTGCACTCAGGGGCCCTGCTGCTCGCTCACAGCCCGCCTGCCCCAGCCCCTACCTGGGCAATCAGAGCCTTGTGCTTCTCCATGAGCTCGTTCAGATCTTCCTGGTCCTCATCGATGCGCTTCAGGAGGTCGGCTCTCTCGTGCTGGAGCTGGTACAGCTGCTCATCCACCTGCCAGGGCCCATGGGGCTGCTGACTCACACATCCCACAGCAGTGCCCAGCCCCTCACACCCCTTTGCCAGCCCCCTACCCCCTGCCTGCCCTGGGAGAGGCAAAGGGAGCTCCTGCCTATCTGCAGAGGGGATGCTGCTGCACCCTTGGAGTAACTTTATCCAGCCATTACCCTCCCCTCCTGGGTGCTGTTGTCCCCAGTGAGGCTGTGGCATTCAGTAACTGTGCTCAGTGATTTAGTGACCGTGCTGCTTATTGCTGGGCTGCTGCCCTCCCACCTCCCCTGCCAGGGCTGCACCTTCACCAACGCACCAGGGTCTTGTTTCTGCTGAGGGTCTCCAGCTCTGTGTGCAAGTTCTCCAGCTCCAGGGCCGCTGTCTGCTGGTTCCTCTGGGCCTCTGCACACTTTGCTTCACTCTCTTCCAACTGGGAAAAATCAGGGGAGATCATAATTAGAGGAGCAGGACACACGTGCTGCTGATGCAGCTCCCCTTGCCTCCCAGCCAGGACTATTTACCCATCACCCACGTTCTCCCCTGTTCACATACACAGAAACGTGACCTTTTTGGGATCTGTCCTGCTCTTCAGCCCAACCTCTCCTGCCTCACGGTGAAAAACATTTCCCTTCCCAGCAGGTGTGACAGGGTTTGCTCTCCAGCAGCTCCTGGCACACCTTCCCACGGATCCCAGCACCGCTGCCTGTCCTGCTGAGCACCTCGAGCAACACACCCACCCCTCTGCCTTGGCACTGCCATGCTGAGGCAGAGCTGGGACCATTAATTTGCAAAATTACTGTGAATTACGTGTAATTCCTCGTTAGAGCAATTCAGGATTCGGGAGTTTGCAAATGGGGCTTTTCACGTGGCATAAACTGCATTTGCAGATACACATGAAACACCACACTTGGAAATGCTCATCTGCTCTGGGTTTATGCTCAGCCATTAAGACTACAACGATCTTAAATGGGCTGCAATCATCTGCAAGATGCAACCTCATCCCAAAAACTCACTCTCACTGCCAGGGCCTGGGCTGTACCTGAACATCCAGTTCCTTCCCTTCCTGAAGAACAAAACTACCCCCCTCCCTTTGCTGCTCCTTCCTGGGGCACCACACTGAGAACTGGAGCACTTTAGGCTGTTTTCTTACTGTTTACTCATCCTTTTTTTATTCTCTCTCTCTCTCAAGGAAAGGAGGAATTACAAAGTACTGGAGCAATCCTCAGCTCATTGCCCTCAACTGCTTGCAGGGATTGAGATCTACATGAAACAGTTGAGCAGGCAACTGGCTTGTCTGTGCCCAATCTATGGAGTAAATGGAGACCCCCTTCATGTCAATGATCATTTTTATACACCCGTGTCCTGGTTTCAGCTGGGAGACGGTTAACTTTCTTCCCAGGAGCTGCTCCAGGACTGTGTTTAGGGTTTGTGCTGAAGGGGATGTTGATAACAGAGGGATGTTTGGTCCTTGCTGAGCAGAGCTGCAGCATCAAGGGTTTCTGCTTCTCACCCTGCCCCAGCACTGACTGAGCTGGGGGTGGGGGAAGGCTGGTGTGTGCATGAGGAGCTGGGAAGGAACATGGCCAGGAGAGGTGAGCCCAGCCAGCCCCAGGGCTCCTCCATCCCATAGGAGTCACGGCCAGTATAAACTGGAGGTGCTGGCTGGGGGTCAGACGATGCTGGGCATCGGTCAGCGGGTGGGGAGCAGCTGCATTACAGAAGTAACCCAAGTGATAGCTGCTGGGAGACCTTAAAGATGCCAAGGACTGACTGCTGCTCTTCTGGCCAGGGGCTTTTCTACCTGCCCAGCTTTGGGCTCCTCCATTCCCCACCAGCCCCTGGGACTGGCCTTTCCTTTACCACGATTACACTAAAACTCCAGCGAGCTGAACCACAGAAATGCATCTCCAGGACCTCTCGTTAAATACCAGCTCCCATTTCACTTCATGCAATGGAATTTTCCCACTTGGGAAAGAAAAAAATACCCTGAAATCCCCCTCCCAAATGCATAATGCATGAACGTCAGAGTTTGCTGTGCTGCACCATCTGCCACATACCTGCCTCACACGGATGCTTCAGCCTGATTAAGAAACAATGCTACACTCCCAGCCATATGGGTGTCCATTAGCATTTGAGCACAGCTCTTACTCTGCTGGAGGGAGGTTTGTGGGCTGGTGGGAGGACGGATGTGTTGGCTTTTGAGAAAGTCAGTCAGGAATGGCATTAGAATCCTTTCAGTTTAACGGGTGGGATAAGCACTAGGGGGGGGTTTTAGCATAGGCAGCACAAACTCCTGCCCCCAGGGTTAAGGCTTTGTGCTCTCCCTCAAAGCAGGAGGCAGCTGGGCAGAGGTCAAGGCACTGAGGGTGCTGAGCATCACCTCCAGCCTCAAAGCAGGATCAGGGAAATTGCTGAGGGATTCCTTGTGAAGTGCATCACAGCATCAGCTCAATCACCAATGCCAGCACTGGCCATTCCTGCTGCCTGCCACAGCCACCCCCTGCTCTGGCTGCCCAGGCACGTGGCACGGGCAAAGCCATGGGCACAGACACTCGGTTGGTCACATCAGGCTGAGCCCACCTTCCCCCTCTCCCCTGGCACAGGTGGAGCAGCTGCTGCTCACAGATGTTATTTATGCAGAACCATTATCTCAATTACACACGGGTGTTGCTGGAGTTGCTGGTGCCTCCCCAGCACTTTGCTTCCAAGGGAAACGTACAGCATGGATTAATTACCGAGTGCTTTTGGAGGAGTGTCATCCTTAGCTCAGCCCTGGTGCCTGGCATTGGGGGATGTATGTGCACGGCCACCCTGGGGCTGGACAGCCCTGTGTGTCCCCAGTCCCATGGCAGGGTATCCCTGAGGACCCCGAGCTCACCCCAGGGCTGAGACTGTCCCTGGTTGCTGCCACAAGCATGGCACTGCCAGGAACTGCTCTCCAGGTCACCCAGAGCTGAGAACTGCGCTTGGACTAATCCCCTGCACTCCCTGCTCCTGCCTCCAGCATCCCCATGGCAACGCGTCCCCAGCCCTGCACCGCTGAGCTCAGCATCAGACAACAGAAAAGGCACCGAGCAGAAAAAAAATGTACTTAACCACTGCTGGCTTAATCACAGAGAAGTGCTCTTACAGGGGACCCTCCTCTGTGCAACAGGTCACGCAGCTCACACCGGGAGCTCTGCAAAGCTCCCGCAGCTTCCCCGCGGGGCACAGCGATGCTGCACGGGGCAGAGCCATGCCCGCTGGTCCCAAGGCAGCTGCTGCTGGCCCCAAGGCACCCACCTGCTTGCGCAGCCGCTGCAGGTCTGGGGGCTGGGTGCCAGGCTCGGGGGGCACAGGCAGCAGTGGCTGCAGGTCAGCCAGCAGAGCCCGTGTGCGCCGCAGGTCCCGCCGCAGCCGCTTCTCCACGTCGAAGTCGCGGCGGCCGATCTGGGGAAGGGAGAGGAGGAGTCCTGAGGCCTGATGACCTACAAAACCTCACCCAGACCTTTCCCTGAGTCACCCCCGTCCCCGAGGTGTTTCCCACACCAGCTGGGAAACAGCACTGAAGTCATGACCCAAGTTGATCCCAGATCCCTGCACATGCTTCCTTCTTATCACAGTAACTCACCCATTGAACAAAGGGGAGGAATCAGTCATGCAAACATCAAAACTGTCACATTTCACTACAATACCATGGTTTTTTTTTCCCCCAGCAGAAAGCTGATCCTCTGAGAGCAACAGCCAGCCCCAGGCCTCCATCAGCCACGTGTCTGCCCAGGGAGCCAGTCCTGGGGCCAGAGCAATGGGCTGGCCACAAGCACATAGGGCACAGGTGGGCACTGCAGGTCCTCAGAGCCATAGCACCCTGTCCTCAGAGTCACCAAGCACTGCTACCCCCTCAGGAATCCACCCTGGTGCTGAGACCTGGCACAGAGAGTGCAGAAGCCATTGTGTGAAAGCAAAAAGAGCCCCCCCCAAAAATCCCTGAGTGGCAAAAGCAGGAGAAAGCCAGCCTGAAGAGGAAAGGGAACAACCACGACAGGCTTCATCAGGAGTTACTTACACATCTCTAAAAGGGAGAGCACCTGGAGCTGCTGGCAGCTGCCCCTTTGGTGCAGGAGCAGACAGCCCTGGGGCAGGAATCCCTCATGGCATGGGTGGGAGGAACTGCTGGGGATGCTGGGGGGCTCATCCCCAGGCAGGGTGCTGTCACCACATTACCACAATTAAAGAAAGGGAGTAGAAAGCACTTTAAACCCACCTCTGCTCTCCCTGCTCAAGCTGAGAGCAGCCACGGTGACAAGAATTAGCAAAGCAGCAAGTCAAGGGGCCCATGGTTTCAGGGTCTGAGTTCAGACCAACCCAAGCGTGAGAGCATTTTCCATTTTGCCAGTTTTCCACGGCTCTCCCTGTTTCAAACCCCTTCTCTTTTCTGTTCACCGTCTAAAATTAACTGTGCAGATCTGACCTTGCAACCTGCTGCAGAGCTGGCTGGAGTTTGCTGGGACCAGAAACCGTTGGCATCTCCATTTCCTTAATTAGCTCTCTGGGTTGGCATTTTTTCTTTTCTTTTCTTTTCAATAAAAGTGCTGTGAGCAGAGTGTCCCCTGTAAATCAGACTCTGCTTGCAGCAACTGAGCAGATCTGCTGGTGTCCCTGTGCCTTGGACACCGTTCAGCAGCTTGTCCTGGCAGCCCAGGGCCTGCCCATGGCTGCAGAGGATGGACTGGGTGCTGTGGCTGGGAGCAGCAGCCACCACAGCCACCTCCTGCCACTGCAGCCTGGGGCTTTTGAAGTTCCAAAGCCAGGATTTGATGTAACAGCTGCTTTCAAGGCCCTGGTTGTACCTCACATACACTATAGCATCAGTGAGCCACACTATGCCATCAGCCTCCCGGCTCTCAGCAGGGGCTGCAGCTGCCAGGGCAGTGCCTGGGGACAGTCTCAGGAAGGGGAAGGTGCCTTTCCTTGAGAGCCCCTCCAGCTCTGCCCTGTGCAGCTCCTGCTGCCTCCTCGTGCATCTCAGTTCTCCTCCACTGAACAAAAGGGATGTGTTGGACTCGGGCAGTTATAATCACACCCTGCTTCTGGACAGCATGATGTATCCTGACAGTTCCCGAAACATTGCACAAAGCTGGGAGCTGGAGGGACGTCGTGGATAAGCCTCATCAGAGCATTCTGTGTCTGTTTGGAACGTGCCCACCATTTCAGGGCTGCAAAGCTCCCAGACTCATCCTGCTTAATGAACACTTGTCATTGCCAAGCCTGCTGAAAGGGTGAAATCCAGTCGGCTTGTGCTAATGGCCAGAAGATGTGTGGCTTAATTACAGCTCCAGAATCACCAGCTCCTCCTCTCCTGTGCATGCAGGGTGGGTTGTGATGCAATGGGGGCTGTGCAAGGGTGGTTGGGAGGAATCAAACTGGCCCAAAACCAGCTTGGCTGAGCTCTGGGGAGCTCTGGGGTGCAGCAGCACTGAGAACACACTGAACTGATGCCATCCTCAGCTCTGGCAGCACTGTGGCCCCATGGAAGGGCCAGGTGCGACCTGGCTGGGACACCAGAGCTCCTTCAGCAGGAGCTGGTGCAGGAGATGGCCTCTGGGCCTGGCTGCTTGGGGGTACTGCAGTGCCCAAGCCACTAACTGCTGCTCAATGAGGCTGTGTCCAGCCCCTCACCTTCCAACACGGAGCAGCTGCGTGTGCTTCTCCCACTACGTGCCCTTCAGTCACTGCCACAGACGCAGCAGAGAGTGAAAAAGGATCTGTTCAACAAACGTGTCTGAGGCAGAATTCCTCTGCAGAGAGCAGAATCTGACAAACCCTGGGCAGCTGGAGCTGCTCCAGCATTAGTCTTGGTGCCTCTCATGAAAACACCAGCAAAGAGCTGACGCCTCCCCCTGCTTGGAGAATTACCCTGTACAAAAGTGAGCAGTGAGCACAGGGGCTCAGTGGGACTGGCTGGCTGCTTCCCACCAGATTCCTGCAGTGCCAACCCCCAGCTCCCCACGGCTGCTGTGGCACAGGGTGCTAAGGACAGAGGCCAGTGCAGCCGGTGGCACGTGTGAGGACAACCAAGCTGCTGCCCCACACAGACAGGGTGTGCACACAGTGCTGTGAGCCAGGGCACGGGCACCCTGCCCTTACCTGCTCGCACAGGCTGCCGATGAGCCCCTCCAGGTCCTTCTTCTCGTGCTGCACCATCTGCTTCTCCTCGTGCTCCTGCTCCAGCTGCATCTCCAGCTGCCGGAGCTGTGTGTGGGAGACAACCCCAGACCTGCTCAGAGCCTGGCCACCCGCTGCCAAAGCCTCAGCACCTCTGGGCACCATTCCCGTGTTGACAAGAGCAGGAGAAGCAGAGATTGCCTTGTTTGCCTTCCCACTTGCCCTGCCTTCCTAAAATAACAAGTGTAAAGCCCCACCAACGGCTTCATGGAGCCTCAGCACTGTGAACTCATCACCAACAGTCAAGTATGCCCCAGGCCCCGTGGAACTGGCTGTTACCACACAGCCCTGCATCAAACACCCCGGGGACTCTGGAGTTGGTGTGTGCATGCCACCAGCCTCGTGGCTTTGCTGAGATGGTGTTTTCTGTTCGTTATCAGGGAACACAAAGCTGGAGCCGGTGCCCTTGGTGTGATGCTGGTGTTACTGGGAGGGAGCACTGTGCCCCTGTGCTGCATCACACATGGCTGTCACACACTGTCCCCCACAGCCCCCTGCTCACGCTGGGGTGGTGTGAAAGCAGCATCTACCCACCCCACGAAGGAAAGAACCCCAGGAACGGCTCCTCCTCTGCCCTGCAGACAGAGGGAGCTCAAGGGACCCCCCACCATCGTCCTCCCCGGGGTGCTGACCTACCCTCCTCTGGCAGGACTGCCGCACGTCCTCCAGCTCCTCGTCCTTGTCCTCCAGCTCTTTCTGGTGGATCTGCTTCATCCTCTCCATCTCCAGCTCCAGCCTCTGATGGAGCTGAAAGACCCAAAGGTGAGGGTACAGCAGCTGCACAGCCCCGGGGCCAGGGGAGGCTGGGCATGCCCGTGAGGGATGGCACAGCCCTGGCACACGGATCCCTGCCCGGCCAGGCCAGGGCTGTGCTACCTGCTCCAGCTGCTCCACGGCGGCCGTTTGCCGCTCCAGCTCCTTCTGCTGCTCGGCAGCACTGGCCTCCAGGTCCCAGAGCTGCTTCCTGAGCGCGGGCACGGCGTTGGCATCCAGGGCGCCGGGCGTGCTGAGCTCCTGCACCCGGCTGGCCAGCGTGGCCACCTCCTGCACCAGGCTGCTGGCCTCTGCCTCCTTCTGCTGCTCGGCGGGGGCAGAGCGGCCAGTCAGCAGCCCAGCCCCGCAAAGGCAGGGCAGGGGCTTGCACAAGCACCCCCACCCGACACCCACACAGCCATCAGCCCCTTCCCTGGACCTGCCATGTGCCCCCAGCAGCCTTTTCCCTCTCACTTTTATCCTCTGGCTCCTGTCCCCTCCTTCCCCCACCATGGGCTGTCCCCCAGCCAGGCTGCACACAGCCCCCACTGCATGAGCAGCAGCTTTCCCCCAGCCCCAGTCCCATCCCCAGCTCCCTCCAGCCATGCCACTGCAGGGGCAGCAGGTTCAGGGACACAGAGCTGCAGCTTCCTTCAGCTGAGATTACGGGGAGAGGCTTGAAGAAGAGTGTGAGTGACTTCAGTGAAAACGAGAGTGGGCTTAATTAGCTAAAGCACAGGGTGGGTATCACTCGTGGATGTGATGGCCCTTCTTCTGGCAGAGGAGAATGTGATTTAAATACTCCAGGCGCATCCTAGAACTGTGCTAAAAGAAACTGGGATCAAGTTGCTGGGTCTGTGCCTGATTGCCTCTGATTGCAAAGATAACAGCTTTGTCCTGAGAGCTGTTTCCAGAAGTGGGTATAAAGCAGCAAAGGGGGATGTTTTCCTCTTACCTCCAAGCGCTGCTGAAGTTTCCCCATCTCCCATCGGATGCTGGTGTTCTCCTGGGACAGTTTTTCACGGAGGCTCTTCTCAAAGGCAGATTCCCCCAGGGCCTGGGCTAACTGCAGGTCAAACCTGGAGGGAGAAACACCCGTCACCTCTCCCAAAGGGGTCTGGAGCCGCCAAGGAGCTGCCGGGGACGGGCAGAGGCAGCGGCTGCAGCAGCAGCACTTCTCCCAGCACTGGACTTCCCAAGTGCTTCTGAGAGGATAAAATAAAGAGAGAAAAGCCTATTGTGTGCAAAGTGCTGCCAGCATTTCATGAATCACTAATGAGGGAAGCGGCATGAGGTGCACACAGGTGGTGGGCAAGAGCAGAGCACAGGCAACCACAGTGATCAGCTGCCACAGACCCCAAACAGCCCGAAATGCACCCGTGTGTGGGCAGCAGCCCCTTCCCCAGGGCTGGCCAGGACTCCACTGCACCAAGGGTTTGGTTTCAGCTCAGGAAGCGTTGCCACAATAATCCTGGGAGCCTCTCAGCACCTTCTTATCTCTGGTGAGCCCCAGTCCCAGTCCACAGTCAGTGTCTCACACTGGGCAAGCACAGACCACGTGTGAATGAAATGATAGAGTGCTTGGTGTTGTCTCAGGTTTTTTTTTGTGCCTCCTTGGTTTTGGCATCTTGTTTTGGGGCAGAAAAACCTATTACCTTCACAGGTAGCAAACAGCAGCAGTAAAACACTGGGGACTGTTTCACAGCCACAGCACTCTCTCCACATCAGGTGCCTGGTTTGCCAGCTCTGCTCCCAGCACAGGCACATCAAAATCTGGGACACTCCAGCACCTGGAGACACAAGCCCCAGGCAGCCCCCTCCCCAGAGCTGCTGTTACAGCAGCGTGTCACAGCCACACAGCAATGGGAAGGTGCCTTGGTGCAAGCTCCTGCAGGTGAGAACAGCAGCGCTTCCAGGAACCCCTCACAGCCACCCCAAGCACCCCTGTGCCCAGCCCCTGCAGTGCTCCCACCGGCCTTACTTCTTCTGCCTCTTCTCCAGCTCGTGGCTGCGGCTCTGCTGGCTCTCAGCGAGCACCCGTGCATCCTCCAGCTCGCAGGCCATGCGCCCGCAGCGCCGCCGCAGCCGCCCCGCCGCATGCCTGGCTTCCTCCCACGCTGCCTGCACCGAGCTGAGCTGTTGGGCAGAGGCGGCTGTGAGTCCTTCACGGCCCCTCTCACCTCACCCAGAGACCTCCCATCAAAGGAGAACACGTTTAGGTGCCCCAGCCCCTCTGGGTACCGTCCTGCTGAGCCAGGGGAGCTGCCCCAGGGGCGGATGCTGGATCCCCCGTGGCATTGCCACGGTGTTTGGGGCAGACACACAGAGGTCTCAGCAGCCAGAGAACTGAGCCATTAAGGAATGACTTTAAATAAGCAAAATCTTGCATTAATGAAGCCTGTAATTCCCAATCAGCTCTCTGAAAGCACACGGGCTGCTGTGCTTTACCCAGGCTCCTCAGACTGGGCTGCTTCGCTTATTACTTTTTAATGCACCATGAGTAATAGTCATTTATTTTATCCTCATGGGAAGTGACCTGACTCCAGGTCCATCAGCTTTTTCCCCTCCTCTCAGCAAAGCTGGGGAACTGCCAGCTCCTTACATGAGCAGCTCTTTGTGGGACAGATGGTGTGAGCACAGCCCCCTCCAGTACCCAAAAGTCAGACCAGCACTAAGACCTACCACTGAGCCCCTTCCCACCCCACACCTCCCACCCGCTGCTCACACTTGACCAAGGTTAAATTTTGCCACGTTCTGGTGTAAAAGTGACTTTTTTTAAGCCTGAAGGAAGCTGTGGGGTGTTTATTCCCAAACCATCAGCAGCAAACAGACGCCTTTCTGAGCCCCAGCCCTGCGCAGCTTCACCTGCCCCAGGAGCAGGGACAGCACAACCAGCTCCAGCAGCAGCCACACTCCACGGCACGACCCTGGAGAATCTCTGTCCCCTGCCACCCCCAGGGCCAGCAGCACTTGCCTTTTGCTCCAGCCCTGTCCTGGCCCCCAGCTCGGCTTCCAGCCGCTCCTCCAGCTGCGCCAGCCGCTTCTGTAGGAACGTGATCTCGGTCTGTGCGCACTCAAAGCGCATTTGCCACTCATCCTCTGCCAACAGAGACACACACGGAGCTGCTGGTGGGTGCTTGGGCCTCAGTGACCATGCCAGGGTTAGATGGGTGAATGTACAACAGCACTGAGGCTCCCACATGGCATAAACACCAGCACTGGGCTCGTAGGACACAGCTCTGCTTTGTGCACAGCACATGAACCCTGGTCTTGGGCAAAACATGCACATCCATCCCATCCCATCCCATC